>JAODAL010039920.1:0-37488 GCA_025379985.1 Phyllomedusa bahiana
TACCCTCGGTAATGTTTTACCTGTTCTAGGTTTTCTGTTTGTGTGGGGTATTTAATGATATTTTAATGCATATCTATTAAAAGGAATATCTTAATTGGGATATAATTTTGCTGTGATTTCTGTTGAGAAAACCCAATGTAGTATATTTTATTTGCAGTGTGGTGTTGTAAATTTCCAAGCCCCCTAATGTCGTAAAAAAAAAAAACCAGACATATAAAAAAATGATGCCAACCTACAGTAGTCATATGGTAGATGCTAGTTTTAAACAATTTTGAGTGGAATAAGTGTCTTATACATAGCGAAGCTATGAGTAAGGGACAGAATCCCGAAACGCGTCGACGTGGGTGATGCTAATTTATGCGTTATCTGCATACTTTACTGTTGATATACCTTCCCACATGCATAGGATTTGGAAAATAATGAAGAAAAATGTATTTCATGTTATAACATTTTAATGGATCTAAGTAAAGCTATTTGAGATTTTATCTTATCTACTTCATTGGGCTGGACTCTCCACCTCAGTGTAGAAGCTGGAGTACACATACATATGGTTTTTTTTGCAACTATCTGTCTTACACTCAGACATGTGTGAAGTTTGAAAATGGAAAGTTTTTCTAGTTTTTCACAATACTTTGATATTTTTCTCAAAATAAACAAGGACTATTTGGACCAAAATCTCTTACCATATTAAAGTACAATGTGTCATGAGAGAAAAATCTCTGAATCACATGGATAGGTTAAAGTGTCAAAAAGTTATTCTCACATAAAGTGACAAATGTCAGATTTCAAAAATGGGGCTCTGTCAGAAAGGCCAAAACTGGCTCCAGCGGTAACGGGGTTAAAGAACTGGGATCCATCAAAGTCTGATCTTCACAATACATATTTGTGGAAGTGTATCAGAGAACAAAGGAAATTTTTTAGCACCTCAGAACAGTTATACCTCAGAGATTGTGAAATCCACCAATTCATAGTCAGGCAGACAGGGAGACACGTATGGAACTAGGTGCATCCAAGTGCACTTTCCAATTTTTCATTGTCAAATGCGCCTGAATGTTTGAAGTTGGTTTTTGTGCGCTCATAAATGGCATCTAAAGTTTATCACGCCTCGCCTGTGTGTTTGGCGGTTTATGGAAATAAAGGAAAAGTCATTAGAATAGCATGTCAATGAATATAAACTATGGTACTGATCTTGCTTGCTGGACCACAAATTTAATGTAGTAAAAATGTAAAATGTAAAAATCTGAACAGCATCATCAGTGGGTTATTTAATGTAAAATTAGTTTTAGATTCTATTAATTTTAAATACATTTTATAGGAGATATTTTTATATTTTTGGGATATTTTTTATTAATTTTATATGATAAAATTTTTTATTAAATTGAAATAATTTAATTTTATATAGTGTGATAATTATCATAAATTACTTTTTATTATTGTACTGGTGTAAGTTGAGATATATTGGACATTTTTTGCCCTGACTGCAAATCTAGATCCACTTTGACTCCTCAGGCTCAGGCAGACTACAGTAAAAGAGGTCTACCTGTTCGAGCAGTAATGCGCCTAGTTTTGCAGACTTTCATTCATATATATGTCTAATATTATGAATGTGGTGCACCACGCTCCCAGAACACCCCCTCATTTTAGATGCATTGAAAAGTGTTGAGTCTTCCGAACAATGCACCTAACACATTTGTTTAGTGCATTAGATATCGTTGCCGACTCACTTTGGCGCATTTTACACCAGAAAAGGGTGAAAAACCTGATCATACTGTCTCCCACAGTGTTCAAATGGAGGATATTAAAGACCATTATTACGCTCTGAGGAGTGGTTGGCCAAGAAAGATCACACCAAAAGCACGATATGTAATAGTCCGCAAGGTCACAAAGGAACCCAAGGTAACCTCTAAGCAACTAAGGGCCTTACTCATGTTAGCTAATATTAATGTTCATAGGTCCACCATCAGGAAGAAACTGAAAAATGGAGTACATGGCAGGTTTGTAAGGTAAAGGTTACTGCTCTTCAATAAGAATATTGTCCATTTGTAGTTTCCCATTAATTAACTGAATACACCAGAAGGCTATTGGAATGAAGTCTTGTGGACAGAAGAAACAAAAAAATAGAGTTTTTTGGCTTAAATGAGAAACATTATGCTTGGAGAATGGAAAACGGTTCTGAACGAAGTCGAAGTTTGGAGTAATTCGCGAGAACGAATCGTGTTTTTAATTGATAAAATGGCCGCAAGCACATGGCGTTACAGGGGGCAAAGAACTCTGGGAGGAAGAAAAGAACATCCTCAATGACATGTGCAGAGATAAAGCCAATCAGAGACCGGCGGGATTCTGTGACGTCACCGCACTATATAAGTCCGGACTCGACGCTGGCAGCTCACACTCCTCTCTCTGTGCCGTGCTCTAGCTGCTGCAGCTGCAGTAGCTGAGATCTCACACAAAAGAAATAACTTTTAAACAGGGATTTCTTTGGGGGGTGTCACAGCTTTTCTCAGAGACTGTTCCTCTTCCGTTCTAAATTTGATTTTGTGGAGTATTGGAACTGAAGTCCAGTGTGGGTCCAATCTGCTGCATATACATTGTAATGCTATCTGGTCAGTTCTGGAGCACATTGAATATCCAAGTTGTGTCTAACCCTGTTTTTGCTTTTGTATTCACGGTAACAGTGTTTTTCAACGCCAAAAACGACATTTTTCCTGTTGATTCCTGTAGCATAATTTATATCCGAAGGTTAATTAAGCGTGTTTCTGCTTTTGTAGTCAGTAAAATACACGGCGTTTTAACACGCCACATAAGAGTTAATTTTTTGCTGCTCATTTCTTTTGCGCAATTTATATCCAAGGGTTAATTAAGCGTGTTTGTGCTATTGTAGTCAGTAAAAGAAACTGTGTTTTTCAACGCCAAAGATGAAATTTTTCCTGTAGCATAATTTATATCCGAAGGTTAATTAAGCGTGTTTCTGCTATGGTAGTTGTTACGAGTAGCGCCGCAGCCCGTGATCCGGACTGCGGGCGCACTCATACCCCTGCGGCGTAGTCTGCACCCAGGGCGGATGGCGCCGCTATCCACGAGCGCACAAGCGCCCGCAGGCTTGCTTCCTCACCTGACCGCGTTCCTGCTGCTGTGCCCGGCCGGTGTGCGCGCCCCCGCGCACCAACTCTGTCAAATTTAAAGGGCCAGCACGCTGATAATTGAAATCACCTGCCGCTGACCCTATATTAATGCTCCACCTCTTCCTGGCCCTCGCCGATTCCATAGTGATTATACCTATGCGAGGAAGCCCTTTCTACATTACGGTTGCCTATCCTGTGTACCATTCCTTCAGGCTTACATTCTCCGACAACGAATCATCGCTGCCTGCCCTGACCTTCAGTCCCGTCCCCGACTACGAGTTTGCCTGCCGATTCGGTACTGCGTCATACCTTGGTTACCACCGCAAGCAAGTTACATCAGGGGTAGCGACCTGGTGGAATCCCGCCGCAGCAAATCCATTCCGCTTTTCTTGCGGGCTCTGGTGAAAACCGGGACCCACTTAGACTCCGCTCCTTGGTGTGGCTTCCGCCATCGCTTGTGGTGGCCCAGTGGATCCACAACCTAAGACCGTTACAGTTGGAATCGGCCATGGATCCCGCCAAGGTTCCATTACCCAATGTGGAGGATCTGACGTCCATCGTTGCCCAGCAATCTCAGCAGCTGACGCAGCAGTCACAGCAGTTGGATCAGCTGATGACCATGATGCAACAGCTCGTCGCCTCTCAACGGCAGCCCCCGCAACCATCTCCACCCATTCCTGCACCTGCCGTCTCACTCGCCGCTATGGGGCCCAAGCTCCGGCTATCGCTTCCCTCGAAGTTTGACGGAGACCCGAAGCTATGCAGGGGGTTTATTACTCAGTGCTCTATGCAAGTGGAACTGATGGCCGACCAGTTTCCGTCCGAACGCGCAAAGGTGGAGTTCGTCCTCAGCCTGCTCTTCGGGAAGGCTCTGGTGTGGACGTCCCCCCTCTGGGATAGGGGTGATCCGCTGGTGGGCGACCTGCAGGCCTTTTTTAAGGAGTTCCGTTGCATTTTTGAGGAACCGGCACGGGCCTCGTCTGCGGAGACCGCACTCCTGAACTTACGACAGGGAGAATCCTCGGTTGGTGACTACGCCATTCAGTTCCGCACCTTGGCCTCGGAGCTCCGGAATGAGGCCGCCCACTGCGCTACTTTCAAGAAAGGCCTCTCTAGCCGGGTCAAGGATGCTTTGGCCGCAAGGGATCTTCCGGCTTGCCTGTCTGAGTTGATCCACCTGGCCACGCGGATTGATGTGCGCTTCACCGAGAGACAAGAGGAGCTCCACCAGGAACGTGACTCTGCTCGACCTCGTCGCTTTCCGCGCTTGGCTCCAGTGTTCCAGAAGCCTCCTTTACCACCGCCTCAGCATTCTGGCGAGGAGCCCATGCAGGTCGACCGTGCTCTACTCTCTGTACAGGAGCGTTCCCGACGCCGCACCGAGAATCTGTGCCTGTACTGTGCTAGTCCAGAGCACTTCCTGAGGGACTGTCCGCTTCGCCCGCGCCAGGGAAACGCGCGCACCTAGGGCACGTGGGAGAGGCGTCCCTGGGTGTGAACTGTCCCTCTCCACGTCTAACCATGCCGGTACAGATCACTTCTAGTTCTGGAGTAAAGATTCAAGCGTCTGCCTTCTTGGATTCCGGTTCGGCGGGGAATTTTATGGATGCCGCCCTGGTGTCGAAGCTTCGCCTTCCCACGATCTGCCTCGTTAAGCCTCTGGTGATTTCTTCTGTGAGTGGGGAGGTCCTGCGCGACACTATCCAATACCGCATGGAGCCTGTTACTATGCACGTGGGGGCACTCCACGGCGAGAGGATCGTGTTCTACGTACTACCCCGCTCCTCGTCTGCTACTCTGTTGGGATTACCCTGGCTGCAATGCCACGCCCCTGTCTTAGACTGGAAGACGGGTGAAGTTACACGATGGGGACAGGACTGCCAGCGTCGTTGTCTTGCTGCACCTCGCCCGGTGCTTCCCACTTCTCCGCCTACGCCCTTGAAGCCGTTGCCAGGGCTGCCTGCGGAGTACCAAGACTTTGCCGACGTGTTCTCTGAAAAACAGGCTGAGTCCTTACCACCTCACCGCCCCTACGACTGCCCTGTTGCCTGGGACGACCCCGCCTCGAGTCTACCCGCTGTTGGTCCCCGAAAACAAGGCCATGTCAGATTACATTCAGGAGAACCTCAAGAAAGGCTTCATCCGCAAGTCCTCTTCACCGGCCGGAGCAGGCTTCTTCTTTGTGGAAAAAAAAGATGGCTCACTTCGACCCTGTATCGACTACCGCGGTCTTAATAAGATTATGGTGAAGAACCGCTACCCACTGTCGCTGATCTCGGAGCTCTTCGACCGGCTTCACGGGGCCAGGATCTTCACTAAACTGGACTTGCGAGGGGCATATAACCTTATCTGAATCCGAGAGGGCGACGAATGGAAGACGGCATTCAACACATGGGACGGGCATTTCGAATACCTAGTTATGCACTTCGGCCTCTGCAACGCCCCTGCGTTGTTTCAGGGATTTCTTAATGAGATCTTCAGGGACCTCTTATATGTGTACGTGGTCAGTAGTGTTGAGCGATTATTATCGACAAAGTTGAAATCGGCACGGTATTTACGTTGATAGGCTTTTGTTGATCACGCGATAATTTAGGTTAAAATCTGTGCATAATCTATTAATATCGCGCCATTTTCGGCACTTCCTGTCATTTTGGCGGCCAGCAAATCAGCTTACTGAATAGTGCAGGGTGAGATGTGTGTGCGACGTCATGACTGGGATGTGTATGGTTGCGATTGGTTGGAAAAATCACATGACCTCGTTTTAGATAGAACAGCCCTTCCTGTTCATGATCAGTGTCTGTCAGCGTCTCATAGCAGTAGGACGTGCGCTCTGCCTCTGTCCAAACAGCTCAGCAAACAGCTCAGCGAAATTATTTTATTTTTTCACAGAGACAGCTCTACTTTTAGCTGTGATCCTTAGAAGTTAGTTAGATCAGAGATTTGCAGATTTTAGGTAGTTAGGCAGAGAATTTTAAAGGAGCATCTACCGCTGTAAAGTCACAGTGGGGGAGCGCGGGGGGGGGGGGGGGGGGAGGGGCCGCGAGCGAACACAGACAAGCTCTATAAAGGATACTGGATATAGTACAGCCAAAGCTTTGTTTAGATATTGCATTGCCTTATATTAGGATACAGATCTTTTCTAGTAACTGCAAGTCTATTTGTTAGGTGCAAAACCCCACTTTTATTCTCAGTATGCATTTCAGATAGGTGTTCTTTTTAAATTTTGCCCAGTCCAGCTTTGTTGAAATAGCCACCTTGCACTTAAATTTGAATCCAGCAACTTTGTAGTCACCACAGGTTTATAGGTGCCAAAAAATACCTTTTATTATCAGTATACATTTCAGATATGTGTTTTTTTTCACTTTGGCGCAGGCAGCTGTGTTGATAGAGCCACCTTGCAGTTAAATTGGAATCCAGCAACTTTGTAGTCACCACAGGTGTACTGTAGGTGCCAAAAATCCTTTTAATATCTGTATACATTTCAGACAGGTGTTTTTTTCACTTTTTGGTCAGTCAAGCTTTGTTGATAGATCTACTTTGCAGTTAAATTGAATCTAGCAAACTTTGTAGTCACCACAGGTTATATAGGTCCAAAAAATACCTTTTAATTATCAGTATACATTTCAGATATGTGTTTTTTTTTCTCTGTGGCGCAGAGCAGTTGTGTTGATAGAGCCACCTTGCAGTTAAATTTGAATCCAGCAACTTTGTAGTCACCACAGGTGTACTGATAGGTGCCAAAAATACCTTTTAATATCCGTATACATTTCAGACAGGTGTTTTTTTCACTTTTGGTTAGTCAAGCTTTGTTGATAGATCTACTTTGCAGTTAAATTTGAATCCAGCAACTTTGTCGTCACCACAGGCTGATAGGTGCCAAAAAATACCTTTTATTATCAGTATACATTTCAGATCTGGTTTTTTTCACTTTGCTGCAGGCAGCTGTGTTGATAGAGCCACCTTGCAGTTAAATTTGAATCCAGCAACTTTGTAGTCACCACAGGTGTACTGATAGGTGCCAAAATACCTTTTAATATCTGTATACATTTCAGACAGGTGTTTTTTTCACTTTTGGTCAGTCAAGCTTTGTTGATAGATCTACTTTGCAGTTAAATTTGAATACAGCAATTTAGTAGTCACCACAGGTGAATTGATAGGTGCCAAAAAATACCTTTTATTATCCCGTATACATTTCAGACAGGTGTTTTTTCACTTTTGGTCAGTCAAGCTTTGTTGATAGATCTACTTTGCAGTTAAATTTGAATACAGCAATTTTGTAGTCCCCACAGGTGTACTGATAGGTGCCAAAAATACCTTTTAATATCCGTATACATTTCAGACAGGTGTTTTTTTCACTTTTGGTCAGTCAAGCTTTGTTGATAGATCTACTTTGCAGTTAAATTTGAATCCAGCAACTTTGTAGTCACCACAGGTGTACTGATAGGTGCCAAAAATACCTTTTAATATCCGTATACATTTCAGACAGGTGTTTTTTTCACTTTTGGTCAGTCAAGCTTTGTTGATAGATCTACTTTGAAGTTAAATTTGAATCCAGCAACTTTGTAGTCACCACAGGTGTACTGATAGGTGCCAAAAATACCTTTTAATATCCGTATACATTTCAGACAGGTGTTTTTTTCACTTTTGGTCAGTCAAGCTTTGTTGATAGATCTACTTTGCAGTTAAATTTGAATCCAGCAACTTTGTAGTCACCACAGGTTGATAGGTGCCAAAAAATACCTTTTATTATCAGTATACATTTCAGATACGTGTTTTTTTCACTTTGGCGCAGCAGCGTTTGATAGAGCACTGCAGTAATGATCAGCAACTTTGTAGTCACCACAGGTGTACTGATAGGTGCCAAATACCTTTTATATCCGTATCATTCAGAAGGTGTTTTTTCACTTAGTCTCAGCTTGTGATAGATCTTTCAGTTAAAGTTCACAAGTGCACAAGGTGTAACTTGATAGGTGCCAAATATACCTTTTATTATCCCGTATACATTTCAGACAGGTGTTTTTTTGACTTTTGTCAGTCAAGCTTTGTTGATAGATCTACTTTGCAGTAAATTTTAATCAGCAACTTTAGTAGTCACCACAGGTGATTGATAGGTGCCAAAAAATACCTTTTATTATCAGTTAATTAGTTTTTTTTTTTTTTTTTCATTTTCACTCAGTTGTGATATTCAGTTAATGATTTTTTGTACACAGTGATAGGTGGCATCAGTGTACTGGCAGCAGTGTTTTTATAGAGCGACCTTGCAGTTAAATTTGAATCTAGCAATTTTGTTTTGATTTGAGGGATTTGAGAATAGCTGTGATTTGCCGTCTTTTAATAAGAGACTTTCTAAAGCTCTTCCATACCTTCTCAAATTTTTATCTTTCTGAACATGGAGCGAAATTCAGGTGGTCAGCGAGTAAAGAGGGGGGTAGGACATGGAGGTAGAGGTACGAGAGAAGGTGCTCCTTCCAGTGCTGGCGACAACACGCATGCCAGCGGATCGTCAGTTGCAGGACCGTCAGGTCTGTCATCGCTGGGTCAGGGCCCTGTGAATCTCAGTAACGAACAGCGTCGCCAATCTGTTCTTCAGTGGTTAATGCAACCTGCATCCAGCAGTCTTACCTCCTCGTCCTCCCAGTCACGGCCACAAATGTTGTCATCAGCATCATCAGCATCCGTCCAACATGAAGCAGCCCAAATGTCAACTCGTGTACCCACCACTGTGAATAATCCATTTTCTGAAGACCTCTTTGATTACAAAATGTGGTTGGGCTCAGAAGGCATGTTAAAAGATCAAGAGGCCAAAGAGGATGATTTTCTCTGCTCTGACGCCCAGTTACTGATGCCATCAGAGGAGGAGAAGGAAGCCGGTCAATCGGCAAAAATCCCGGGCGGTCGGCAACGCCTTGCAGTCCCTCTTGCTTGTAGCCCGCAGCTCCTGGATGCAGAATGTCAGGACGACCAAGTCACCTGTGTTGATGATGATGATGACGACATTGCAGATCCAACGTGGTCTTTTCCGCAGAATTTGCTTGCGAGCGCTTCATCACTGGACGAGGAGGAAGACGATGGGGTAGTGTCAGTACAGGTCCCGCCTCAAAAAGGGAGAGGGCGGTCGCAGAAGTCCGCTGATATGATTCCGCCAGCCACGGTCAGCGGAAACCCAGCTCCTCGTTTATCGCCGTCAAAAAGGTCCAGGACCTCTCAAGCCTGGGCCTTCTTTGAGCAAGCCTCTGATTCACCCAGCGATGTCATATGCCGCCTTTGCCGTAAACACATAAGTAGAGGCAAGAACCTTAGGTGTTTAACCACCACCAACATGTCTAGTCACATGCAGCGAATGCATGAGTTGAAATGGAGGCAACACTTGGCCAAAAAAGGCCAGACCGACGCCGGGCCTCCACCACTGTCACACCCTCTGTCTCCGCCTCCTCCTCCTCCTCCGCCACCACCAAGCGTTCCTCAGCTTCCGATGTCTCTCAGAGTCATGATCAGGGATCAGCCTCGGCTTCAGTATCCACCGTCGCCCGAGTACCACCAGCACCACCAGAGACCCATCCTACCCCTTCTCCTTCCGCCAGTTTGACGACCTGCACGCCGTACAGTGGCCAGTCTAGCAGCCAGCCTTCTGTCTTCCAGGTTTGGGAGCAGAAGAAACACTTTAACCCAAACCATCCCAAAGCCAAAAGCCTGAATGTCGGCATTGCCAGGCTTTTGGCCTTGGAAATGTTGCCTTTCCGTCTGGTGGACACAGATGGGTTCCACCACGTCATGGACCTTGCCTGCCCCCAATACCAGATGCCGAGCAGGCATTTATTTGCCAGAAAAGCCGTCCCTGCCCTGGCCAGCCACGTGTCATCTAAAATTTCAAGCGCGTTGTCTGCATCTGTGGCCGGAAAAGTCCATCTGACCACCGACACATGGACTAGTAAGCACGGCCAAGGCCGCTATATCTATGTGGCAGCTCACTGGGTGAGCTGGGTGGATGCCTCTGGGGGTGACAGTGGCTCTCAGGCTAAGCTCACGCTCTTCAAAACCGCAGGGATGGTGCAGGGCTCTTACCCCCAAGGTCCTCTGGTGGGATCACGTGCCCAGAGAAACCAGGCCGTGTTGAAATGAATCTGTCTTGGAGACCGTCCACACACAGGTCAGGAGTAGTGTTGAGCGATTACGTTGACTATCGTCATCGGGTCGATGGTCGATGACGGCAATAACCAATAAGATATTCGATGGTCGATGATAGATTATCACCGATGACCATTAAAGTCTATGGGAGAGCAACAACAACTTCATTCTTACACCCAAACAGGCTGGAGAAGCTGGAATTAACATCCACAACAGTCAAATGGGTACGTGCTACATCTTAGGCAACACACTTAGGTTATAAAAGCCACAGAAAAAAACTTACACACCATTCACTATCCCTGTCTTGTACCACAGCATGACCCTGAAACTTGCATCACCCACAAATTAAAAAGTGCCAGAAGGCAGTATGATTTGAACCATCATTTTACTTGAACTGGACATTGAATATCCCTGTCCTGGAAAGCAGCATGAGCCCCAAACCTGCATGACCCCCACATTTAAAAAGTGCCGGAAAAAGGAGTCTTTCAACCACCATTTTAGTTGAACTGGACATTAACTATATCTGTCCTGTACCGCAGTATGACCATTAAACCTGTCTGACCCACAGATTAAAAAGTGCCTGAAAAAGGAGTCTTTCAACCACCATTTTATTTGAACTGGACATTGACTATACCTGTTCTGTACCACAGTATGACCATTAAACCTGTCTGACCCACAGATTAAAAAGTGCTGGGAAAAGGAGTCTTTCAACCACCATTTTAGTTGAACTGGACATAGACTATACCTGTCCTGGGCCACAGCATGACCCCTAAACCTGTTTGACCCCCAAATTAAAAAGTGCCGGGAAAAGGAGTCTTTTAACCACCATTTTAGTTGAACTGGACATTAACTATATCTGTCCTGTACCGCAGTATGACCATTAAACCTGTCTGACCCACAGATTAAAAAGTGCCGGAAATAGGAGTCTTTCAACCACCATTTTAGTTTCACTAGACATTGACTATACCTGTCCTGGGCCACAGCATGAGCCCCAAACCTGCATGACCCCCACATTTAAAAAGTGCCGGAAAAAGGAGTCTTTCAACCACCATTTTAGTTTCACTGGACATAGACTATCCCTGTCCTGGAACGCAGCATGGGCCCCAAACCTGCATGACCCCCAGATTTAAAAAGTGCCGGAAAAAGGAGTCTTTCAACCAATATTTTAGTTGAACTGGACATTGACCATACCTGTCCTGGGCCACAGCATGACTCTTAAACCTGTTTGATCCACAGATCACAAAGTGGCACTATGCTATTTTGTAAAGTGACTGTCATTTAGTTATATTTTTGGTAACTGACATTTGTTTACAGAATTTATTTTAGGGAAGTTTTATTTATAGTTTTACATTATTATCATTTTGCTTTTTTTTCAAGTGTGATAACATACAACATACACCCCTCCCTGCAGTTTTTAAAGGTATTTTTTGGCACCTATCAACCTGTGGTGACTACAAAGTTGCTGTATTCAAATTATCTGCAAAGTAGATCTATCAACAAAGCTGGCCTGCGCCAAAGTGAAAAAACACGTACCTGAAATGTATTCGGATAATAAAAGGTATTTTTGGCACCTTTCAATTCACCTGTGGTGACTACAAAATTGCTGTATTAACATTTAAGTGCAAGGTACCTCAATGAACAAAGCTGTACTGCGCCAAAGTGAAAAAACACGTATCTGAAATGTATTCGGATAATAAAAGGTATTTTTGGCACCTATCAACCTGTGCTGACTACAAAATTGCTGGATTCTAATTTAACTGCAAGGTGGCTATATCAACAAAGCTGGAATGGGCAAAATTGAAAAAGAACACCTATCTGAAATGTATACTGATAATAAAAGTGGAGTTTTGCACCTAACAAAGAGACCTGCAGTTACTAGAAAAGATGTGTACCCTAAGTTCAGGCTGCCCAATATCCAGGAAATATTTCAATAGAAAACTGTTAATAATAAAGCTATTGCAGTGCAATGTCTACACTAAGTCTTGGTGAACTATATCCAGTATTCTTTATAGAGCTTGTCTGCAGGGCCGCCAACAGAAATTTCAGGGCCCCATACACCTGAAGGACCTGCCCCCCCCCCCGTTAAACCCCGCCCCCAACAAAATAAAACCGGCCTCTAGGACATAAATGCGCCCATTTTACCACATAATACAGTATGCAAAAAAGATTTGTATTGTGTAGTACAATGTAGTCACATATCTGTCTGTCTCACATATCAGACACAGGGCTAAGTAGCTCCATCCATATCCCCCCCACCGGCCCACATACAATATCCCCTCCACCCCCATACAATATCCCTCTCCACCCACATACAATATCTCCCTCCACCCAATACAATATCCCCTCCACCCACATACAATATCCCCCCCCCAAAACAATATCTCCTCCCCCCCCCATAAAATATCCCCCCCCACCAAACAATACTCTCTGCACCACATACAATTCCCCCTCCATTTTTCCCCTTGGTCACGCACCTCACCCTTCAAAAAAACACCACAAAAAAGGAAAAGTGTAACCCTACACAGTTCCGGTGTTCCCTCTTTTATATCTGGTCCACATGTCCACTGCCACTATACTAACGCCGTATAACCTAAAAAACACCACCTATAGGGCAACCCAGCTCGGGTACCACCCAAATTACAGTGAATACACACTGACCCAGTAAAGTAGTAAAATAACCCTAAAATCGGGGGACTACCGGGAGACGCCCTATCTGAGATTCGTTCCTTCTCTCGGGGTCGTTCTTTTTTCCCTTCTGCACCCGTTTCCACACCCCCCCCCATGATACTTGTCCCCCACCACCACCCCTGTAGAAATTAACACAAATATCTTAAATTTTAAAAATTTTTTCCAGCATCTTTTTACCTATTCCCACCCTGTCAAGCTGCCCGGGGTGGGAGAGCGGGTACAAGCCATAACTTATGGGCCCTAGTTCCTAAGGGTTTGGAGGGGGGGAGAGAACAAAACCCCTGAGATAATGCTAAAATGGGCGCTGCCCCCCCAAATTTATATTACCGGGTACAAAGACAAATGGGCAAGGCCCCGGTAATAGATGGGCCCCTATTTAGGTAGGTTAGACCCCCACGGATAATTGGGGCCGGCTACCGTAGGTTTGGGGGGTACCCGACACAGTTTCCTTTAGTTTGTAGGCGGTCAGGGCCCCCTTTAGGTTAGGTAGAGTCAGGGCCCCCCCCAGGGTTAGTAGGTAGCCAGGGCCACTTTAGAGATAGCTAGGGAGCAGGGCCCCCTTTTGAGTGCTAGGTAGCCGGGGCCCCTTTAGTTTTAGCCCGGGGTTTAGGGCCCCCCTTTTGTGTAGCCGGGGAGCCAGGGCCCCCTTTATTTTAGCCAGGTAGTCGGACCCCCTTTAGTGATAGCCAGGGCCCCCTTTGTGTACCAGGGACCCCTTTAGTGTTTGCCAGGGACCCCCTTTTGTTGTAGCCAGGGCCCCTTTTGTTTTAGCAAGGACCCCCTTTTTGTGTAGCCAGGGACACCTTTATTTGCCCGGACCCCTTTGTGAAACCCGAGACCCCCTTAGTTGTACCCGGGGCCCCCTTTTGGAAGCCAAGGACTCCTTTGTGATAGCCCGGGACCCCCTTTGTTGTACCCGGGCCCCCTTTAGTGTAGCCAGGGGCCCCTTTGTTGTAGCCCCGGGCCCCCCTTTTGTGATAGCCAGGGGGTCCCTTTAGTTGTACAGGGAACCCCCTTTGTTGTAGCCAGGGGCCCCCCTTTGTTGTACCAGGGACCCCTTTAGTGAAACAGGAAAACCCTTTAGTTGTGCCAGGGGGGCCCCTTTTGTTGTGCCAGGGGCCCCCCTTTGTGAAGCCAGGGGGCCCCCTTTAGTTGTACCGGGACCCCTTTAGGGGTAGCCGGGACCCCTTTAGTGGCCAGGGATCCTTTGTTGACCAGGGACCCTTTAGTTGTGGGGCCGGGGCCCCCTTTAGGATAGCCAGGGCCCCTTTAGTGTAGCCCGGGGCCCCTTTAGTGATAGCCATGATCCCTTTTTTGTAGCCAGGGATCCCCTTTGTTGTAGCCGGGGGGCCCTTTAGTTGTAGCCGGGCCCCCCTTTTTTTTATAGCCCGGGCCCCCTTTAGTTGTGCCAGGGCCCCTTTGGATAGCCAGGGACCCTTTAGTGTAGCCGGGATCCCTTAGTTGTAGCCAGGGACCCCCTTTTTTTAGCCAGGGGCCCCTTTTTTGTATAGCCCCCGGGGCCCCCTTTGTTGTAGCCAGGGCCCCTTTAGTTTTTAGCCCGGACCCCCCTTTTGTTTTAGGGGCCCCCCTTTTGGGTACCAGGACCCCCCTTTTGTTGTACCCGGGGCCCCCCTTTTGTATAGCCAGGGACCCCTTTATTTATAGCCAGGGATCCTTTAGTTGGCCGGGATCCCTTTAGTTGTACCAGGGACCCCTTCGTTGTAGCAGGGCCCCCCTTTTTTGATAGCCAGGGCCCCCCTTTATTTTCCCCGGGCCCCCCTTTAGTTGTAGCCAGGATCCCCCTTGTGATGCCAGGGATCCCTTTGTTGTGCCAGGGGTCCTTAGGATAGCCAGGGATTCCTTTTGTTGTAGCCCGGGATTCATTTTGTGTACCAGGGGTTCCTTTAGTTGTGCCAGGGATCCCTTTAGTGATGCCAGGGCCCCCTTTTTATATATATAATTAAAAAAAAAAACAAAAACGCCACTACCTCGCACCCCCATCCCCCGCCCGGCCGCTCCGAGCTGCCGCCGGCTCCGTACTGCCCCCCCTGCATGGCGGCGCGGTGAAGTGATGTACCGCCCGCCCACTCCATAGGGGGCCCGGGGCCCGGCAGGCTGAAAGGGCCCAAAACCTTTTAGCCTGCCGGGGAGTCAGTGGAGCGCAGCGAGGGGCTGTGCTCCGCTGACACCGCGAGCCCCCAGACGGGGGAATTGTCCCCGGCTACCGGGCCGGTCTCGGGGCGCTGGACCAGGGCCCGGGCGCTCAGAGAGGGTGCCGGCCGGACCCCGGGGGGAAAAGGGACTGCCCCCCGGGGCCCGCAGGGCCTCGGGGCAAACATGTGGGTTTTCGGCCCGGTTCGGCGGGGGCGCCGCGGGCCCCCCCTCTATCATGCGTAATAAGGGGGCCCGGAGGCGGGGGCCCCCTTTTCCACCGGGCCCCCTATGGGAGTATGGTTGTACCCCCCGATGGCGGTCCGGGTTTTTGTGATGCCGCGGCCCCCCTCCCCCTCCTCCCCGTACTTTTACATGGGGTCTGTGCTGTGGATAAGCTATAATCTGGTCCTTTGGACGAAATTGGCTTCTAAGTGGCATTTCTCCCCACAATTTTTAATTGGTGAGAAGTCATATTTTAATTTTTTGGGGGCATGTTGTTTAAAAATGCAGCAATGCACAGGCCCTATTTTAAAAATTTTTTTTAGCAGACTTTTTGTTCTTCACAATTGCCCCAAAGTGGCTAAAGGGTCATGTTTTAAATTTTTGGGGGGGCATTTTGGTGAAGCGCTATACTACGGGCCCTATTTTAAAAAAAATGTTGTTTCTAACAGAATTTTTCTTCACAATTGTCAAGAGTGGCTCAGGGTAATGTGTCAAAACGGGAATAGGTAGGCCCTTGTTAATGGACAAATTGCAAAAGATTTGTTTTTGCAAGATTTAAATACTTCAACCCCTGTTTTAAAACAACCCATTTAATAAAATTTAAAAAAGGAAAAAAAGACAGGGGGGTTTTCCCCCCTATTCTAAAAATTGTTTTTAAAATTTAAATACAAAAAACTTGCATGTAAAAAATAGCTGGTAAAAAAATTCTTAATTGTAAAGGGGGTACAGTAAAACTTCCAATGTAGGTTATTCAGAGGACATGGAGATGGAGCACGGAAGAGAATAAATACAGAGAAAATATCCTCCCCCTTTGAGTAAAATGAGAAAAAGAATCCCAAGAAAAAGGGCCCCGGGGGGGAACAGGGCTTTAAACCCACCATATTCCCAAAGTGAACTCAATTGGTCCGCACTCTACGGGGGGAAGCGCTACCCAGGTCTTGATGGGTACTGGGGAAAGGCTGGGGGTCTTACCTCACCTTCGCTTCGCCTCTGTTTCCCAACGATGTTTCGTTGTGCGTCAAAAGGGCATTTTTACCTTTGTTAATAGATGCGGAGCCGCCTGGTCTCCCCCCCGCACCACTGAAAACTCCCCCCTGGCTGCTGAACCTGAGGGTTAATAGATGAAAAAGTAGCCTTGTCTCTCACCGACCCCTGTAAGTTGACTGGACCTCCATTTAAACGATGGCTGAGGGGCAGAAAGGGTCTCACGTTGGGGGCAATAGGAGGCATCAAATTTCTTAAAAAAAATCAGTTTTTGAAAAGGTGATTTCTGTGGGGTTTAAAAGTGTGTCAAAAAAGGGGTCGGGGCTGGCAAAAATTGCACAATTTGGGGCTTAAAATTTTCGGGGGCTGGAGTCACTATGGGGTCGATCTTTGATCTCCAGGGGGTCGTCCCTAATCAATGAAGAAGGATTTGGGGGAAAAATGAAACCATTGAATTGATTGGCTAATCAGTTCAGAAGCCCCGGGGGTCAAATGTCTTTTAAAAAAGTGTTTGGATATTAGAATTTGTATTTTTATGGGGGGTCGGACGGGAAATTTAAAACACTACCGTTAAAAAAATACTTTTAAAAAATGCAGGAGGAGTGTATGTTTTATGTTATCACACTTGAAAAAAAATCAAAATGGTAATAATGTAAAAAATTTAAAATTTAAAATCCCCAATAAATTTTTAAAACAAAGTCGTTCCCTTTTTAAAAACCACTGACAAAAGCTAGTGGCCCTTTTTTTCATTAGGGGGAGTGTGGCCCCAGAGATATCTTTCCCGGAAAAAAAATGGTGGGTTAAAACCCCTTTTTCCCCTTTTTAAAATTCTCAGGCAGGTTTTGGGGTCGTGGGGGCCCCGGGCATAATCTTTTCCTTTTAAAATAAAATGGTGGGTTAAAGACTCCTTTTACCTTTTTTTTTGGGGTTCAAAGGAAAACAACCGGTAAAAATTCAACCAGTTCAACTAAAAGGTGGTTTGAAGATCCCTTTTTTGATTTTTTTTGGGGCCCAAAAAGGGTTTTTGGATTTGGGGGAAGTAAAAATATAGTTAAAGCCGTTAATAAATTTTGGGGTTAAAGTTTTTGAATTTTTTTTTTGGGGGGGGAAAAGGTTTTAGGGGGGGCTTGGAAAAGGGAAGGTATGTCAATTTATTAAATTTTTTGGGGGATGAAAGTCTTTTCGGCATTTTTATGTGGGGGTATAGGTTTGGGGGATTTTTTTTGGAAGGAAGGTTTGGGAATTTGTTTAAAATGTGGTTAAGATTTTTTGGGGGTTTTTTAATTTTAAAGGGTTTTGGATATTAGGGAAATATGTTTGTATTAAAAAATGGTGGGTTTAAAATTTTTTTCCGGGACTTTTTAATCTTGGGCCAAAGGGGTTTTTGGGCATACTCTACAGGGCAAAATTAAGTTATTCAACTAAAATTGGTTTTTAAAGACTCCTTTTCCCGGGAACTTTTTTTAATTTTCAAACTTTAGGGGGCTGCTTGGGCCCGGAAAATAAATCTATTCCAGTAAAATTAAATGGTGGTTGAAAAACTCCTTTTTCCAGCCCTTTTTAAATGGGGGGTCATGCAGGGGTTTGGGGCTCTGTTGGCCCCGGACAGGTATAGTCATTTATTCAACTAAAAAGGGGGTTCAAAGACTCCTTTTTCCCCCCCTTTTTTAAATTTTGGGGGGGAGACGTTTTAATGGCATACTGCGGCCCCGGAAGGGATGTCAAAGTCCATTCAAATAAATGGTGGTTGAAAAGACTCCTTTTTTCCGGCACTTTTTAATCGGGGGCATGGGGGGTTTGGGCTCATGCTGGTTCCGGGGCAGGGGAATTTTAAAGTCCCTTCAAGAAAGATGGTCAAATCAATTTCCTTCTGGCATTTTTTAATTTTTTGGGTCTGCAGGGTTTTAAGGGGATGCTGTGGTGAAGACGGGGGAGTGAATGGGTTTGATTTTTTTCTGTGGCTTTTATAACCTAAGGGGGGTTGCCTAAGTTTTAGCACGTATCCATTTGACGTTGGGATGTTAATCCCCCTTCTCCCGCCCCGTTTGGGTGTAAGAATGAAAGGGGAAGGTGTTGTTGCTCCCCATAGACTTTTAAAGATTCGGGAATAATCTAAATTTGCTACGGATATCTTATTGATAATTTTCCCATATGACTTTTGACCGATGACATAGTCAAAATAATCGCTATCACAAGTGGTCATTATCTGGAAGACATTTTTCCTTCTGCCTGATTCAAGTCCCCTCTTATGTGCGCCAGGTCCTCAGTCGTCTTTGGAGAATCGCCTCTTTCCCCAAAATTTGGGGAAGTGCCGTTTACCGTAGTCTCCTTTCCCAGTGTTTTTCGTCTCCGCCAAAGGGGCTTCAAAAAGGACCCCCGGGCCCAAAAAGTCTGCCATCCTGCGTGGCCTCGTCCCCTGGCCTTCGGGCCCTTCAGCGGGTTTTAGTTGCAAATTTTTACGCCAGTTTATTCCCACTTCTCAAAGGGGGCTCCCCTTGTGGCCCTTTTAAGAAGTCTGGCAATCCCCAGGCTGTGGCCACAACGGCCCCAAGATGCCTTCTCCCCCGGGTCAAGGAGGCCCTTTTCATGCCCCCGTCTGTCTCTCGGAATCGGGAAAAAACCCTTTTTCCCCGGAGGGGTCCCCATCGTCGTGGGAGCAGGGGCGGTGATTCTCACGGGATTCAAAAAACAATTGTCACGTGTGGGTTTTTCTAAACTTCTGTCCTGCGGAAAAGAAAATACATGATTGGTGAAATGTGAGCTGTTGGCCATTAAGTTGGCCCCTTTAGGGTGGATCTCTGCTTGAAGGGGGTTGACTCCCTTTTTATTTTGGACCACAAATCTGGTTCATTTCCCGATGGCCCCCCCCCCTTAATCCCAGGGCTCTCGGGCCTCTTTTTTTTCCCCCCTTTGACTTCACCATCCATTTGTCCTCCCGAGAAGAACGTCAAGACTGATGCTCTGTCGCGCGCCTCGGACTTCGTGGGTGGGGATTCCCTTCCACTACATCATTCCACCTAACCGTCTGACTGCTGCGGCCCCGATGGATCTCCAGCAGATCCCTCCTGGCAAGACCTATGTTCGCCCGGCGCTGTGGAGGAGAATCCTGAAGTGTGGTCATGGCTCCCAGATTGCAGGCCACCCGGGTATACGTAAGACTGCTCAGCTTATTAGCCGCTACTATTGGTGGCCTAACCTTGTCAAGGATGTCAAGGACTTTGTGTACGCGTGCTCTTCGTGTGCCCGCAACAAGACACCTCCCCTCAAACCAGTGAGCCTACTTCTGCCACTGCCCATTCCAGACCGTCCTTGGTCCCATATTGCCATGGATTTCATTACGACGTTCCGCTGTCTGCCGGCAATACTGTCATCTGGGTCATCGTGGATTGTTTTTTTCGAAGATGGCGCACTTTGTACCACTGCCCGGGTTGCCCTCCGTGCCTTGTCTTGCAACACTTTTCTTCATGAACATATTCCGGTTGCATGGCCTTCCTAAACACATTGTGTCGGATCGCGGGGTACAGTTTGTCTCCAGATTCTGCTGGTCCCTCTGTTCTCAGTTTAAGGTAGATCTGTACTTCTCCTCTGCTTACTATCCGCAGTCGAACGGGCAGGTGGGAAGGGTCAACCAGATCCTGGAAAATTACCTATGGCATTTTGTGTTGGCCCAGCAAGACGACTGGTCAGACCTGTTACCCTTGGCAGAATTCGCTTATAATTCTCTGGACTCGGAGTGTGCGAGCGCCTCTCCATTTTTTGTGGTCTATGGACGCCGGCTCTGTCAAATTTAAAGGGCCAGCGCGCCGATAATTGAAATCACCTGCCGCTGACCCTATATTAATGCTCCACCTCTTCTTGGCCCTCGCGATTCCCTAGTGCTCTTACCAATGCGAAGAAGCCTTTTCTACGTTCCGGTTGTCTTTCCTGTGTACCATTCCTTCCGGTGTCCGTTCTCCGACCACGACTCTTCGCTGCCTGCGCTGACCTTCCGGCCCATCCCCGACTACGAGTTTGCCTGCCGATTCGGTACTGATTCATACCTTGGCTACCACCGCAAGCAAGTTACATCAGGGGTAGCGACCTGGCGGAATCCCACGGCAGCAAGTCCATCCCGCTTTGCGGCGGGCTCTGGTGAAAACCGGGACCCACTTAGACTCTGCTCCCTGGTGTGGATTCCGCCATCGCTTGTGGTGGCCCAGTGGGTCCACAACCTTGGACCGTTACAGTAGTCAGTAAAATAAACAGTGTTTTTCAACGGCAAAAACAAAATTTTTCCTGTTGATTCCTGTAGCATAATTTATATCCAAAGGTTAATTAAGCATGTTTCTGCTTTTGTAGTCAGTTAAATAAACGGTGTTTTTCAATGCCAAAGACAAAATTTTTCCTGTTGATTCCTGTAGCATAATTTATATCTGAAGGTTAATTAAGCTTGTTTCTGCTTTTGTAGTCACTAAAAGAAACTGCATTTTAACATGCCACATACCAGTTCATTTTTTTGCTGCTCATTTCTTTTGCGCAATTTATATCCAAGGGTTACCCAAGCCTGTTAGTGGGTTCATTTGGAGTCAAATACAGGGTGTGTATTTTTCATATACAGATATCTTCATTAAACAGAGTCTGTAAATTTTTGAACAAACAGTATGTCAGACAGAGAGGTGGCAGGCTCTTCACATGTGAGTGGCAGTGGCACAAACATTCCTGGAGCAGATACAGGTCACAGCACAGTAAGGGGACGTCGCAGCAGGGGTCACTCGGTGAGTCCAGAACTACCGGTGTCATCTAGTGGCCATGTGTTGACCAGCAACCCAAGGGTTCTTGATTGGTTGACTAGGTCATCCACTTCCTCCCAGATGACATCTGACAACCCCAGCCAAGAGTCAGTGGGAACGTCAGACACAACCCATAGTTGGCATGGCCCGGGAACAGCTCAGCGGCTCTCACCTGTCCTCAACCTGCCTCTGTCCCATCCGGTTCCCTCAGCCAAAGAACTAGTATGTGGTCTGGGCTCAGCGCCACTATACAGTGAGGATGAACAATTTCAGGAGGACAGTCAGCAGCTACTTGGCAGCGAAGAAATGGGGACAATATCCCCTGCTTCTTGCAGTAGGCGGCAAAGTATGGATGTGGAGAGTGGAATGGGAGGTCATGTTGTGAGGGGTCAGCCTCTGCATACCAAGACCGTTGAGGAGGACAGCAGTTAAGATCCAACAATAATCGATGATGATGTAGCCGACCGCACTCCATCATCATCAGGAGAAGAGGGCGTCAGGTAGCGGCGCAGCCAGCAAGTTGGTAGTGGGGCCGTGAGTCAGCAGGGTAGCAGCAGTGCGAGGTCGGGAGCCAAACGGCCATCGGGTAGAAAACCCGCTTCGCAAGTCCAAGAAAGTAGCGGCACAGGGGCTCAGTGAGGCAGCGGCGGTAGTAGTCACTCAGTGCGGAGCGTTAGCGGTAAAATCAGTTACTCGGCGGTGTGACAGTTCTTTGCTAAGACACCGGAGGAGCCGAATATAGGTATACGTAGAATCTGTGGGTAGAAAGTGTAGCGTGGCCAGGGAGCTAACGTTGGCACCACGGCCGTGCGTCAACACATGCAGCGTCACCATTTGGTGGCCTGGGAGAAACGTGGCTCAGATGGGGTGGTCCATTCTGCCGCCACAGCGACAGCAGCAGCAGCGCCCAGTGGCACGCATGTCATTTCAACCAGTCAAGGCTCCACCACCTTTGCAGAAGGGAGCTGTTTCTCTTTTCCATCATCTCCCGGTCCAGATACTCCTGCGCCTCGCTACTCATGACGCCAGCAGTCGTTCAACGAGGCGATTGAAAAGAGACAACAGTATGTGTCCAACCATCCTAAGGTGCAGAAGCTGACCGTGCTCCTGTCCAAGTTGTTGGTACTGCAGTCCCTCCCTTTTAAATTGGTGGACTCTGCACTGTTCAGACAATTAATGGCCTGTGCCAGCCGAGGTGGAGAGTTCCAAGCCGTAATTTCTTTTCCAAAAAGGCAGTACCAGCCCTTCACAAATATGTAGAATAGAAGGTTGGCCAGTCCTTGAGCTTATCGGTTTGTTCCAAGGTGCACAGCAGCACGGACGTGTGGAGCTGTAACAATGGTCAGGGACAGTACATGTCCTTTATGGCCCACTAGGTGAATGTGCTTCCTGCCCAGCCACACCAACAACTTGGACAGGAGACGGCGCTTTCTCCTCCACGTTGTCAAACTGCTGCTCCTGCGCCAATGTCCGCCGCCTCCTCCTCCACCACCACCACCATCTCAGCCTCCACAAGTGATGCTCCATCATACCTCACGTGTAGGGCACAGCGGTGTCACGCAGTTCTACACCTAGCTTGCCTCGGCGAGCAAAGTCACACAGGGGAGGAACTGCTCCGCGTCATGTAGCAGGAAATCGATGTGTGGCTTTCTCCGCGCCAACTGCAAATTGGAATCATGGTGACGGACAATGGGAGGAACATGGTGTCCGCACTGCACCCAGGAGGGATGGTCCATGCGCCCTGCATTGCGCACGTGTTCAATCTGGTTGTGAAAAGGTTCCTGAAATCTTCCACCAATCTTCAGAAGATTCTGAAAATGGCCATGTACTTCATCCATTCCTATAAAGCCAGGAACACCCTCCTCGAGTTGCAGCGGCAGAACGGCCTCCCCCAAACACACGGTGATATGCAATGTTTCCACCCCGTTTGAATTCCAGCCTGCACATGTTGGACCGACTGTATGAACAGAGAAAGGCCATTAACGATTTTTTGATGATCCAGGCGGACAGGAGTACACCAGTACTGCCAGTGGCAGCTCATGCGTGACACCTGCCATTTGCTGAGGCCATTTGAGGAGGCCATGTTATTTGTCAGTGGCCAGGGCTACGGGATGAATAACATCATTCCACTGCTTCATGTGATGGAACAGATGCTGAAAAACCTGTCTGGGCAGGGGACTGGAGACATGTTGACTACATGTCACGGCCACATGAGTCCAGTGGGGACTGAACTGGAGGAGGAGGAAGACATTGGAGCACAAGCATTGTCTGGTGAAATGAGTGGTTTCTCTACCCAGGTGACAGGAGCAGAGGAGCAGGGGCAGCTGGAGAGGTAGATGGAGATGAGGAAGACGAGGCAGATGACCCGCAAGCAATGACCTCCACACTCTGTCATTGTTCCACTGTCCCCCAATCACCCCCAAGCACCGTGGCAGTATACAGTGGAGCTGGAGGCAGGGAGTCCTTCGGAGTCACTTGTGCAGATAGCCTACAGCATGCTGATTTGCCTGGCTAGTGACAGCTGAATAGTCACCATCCGGCAGAGGGATGACTTCTGGCTCTCCACCCTATTGGACCCTCGCTACCGGTTCAAAATGGGAACCTTTTTCCCAGCTGCTGAGAGGGAGGACAAACTCAAATTCTATAGAGAAATCCTCCATAGTCAGTTTGCTAGCGTTCCGAAACCATTTTTGGCAAAGGCAATTCTACCTCCATCAGTTTCTTCATTACTACCTAAAAAAGTTTCAACGCAGTTTATTATGAAGTATAAATGTGGTAGTTTGAATCCAGTTTCTGGTGACACCAATTTGTTGAAATGCAGCGTATGGAATTGAAGGAGACCCTAAATACAGGGAATGTTTTAGGTGCTTATTTTGCATTCAGTGCCATTACTGATGGAATTTAGTACAAAACTGGAATACTGAACTACAAGCAAATGCTGCAAAACTGGCTTGGGATGAATTTCTTCAGTATGAAGAATGAGAATCGTATGTCCAAATTACAGACAGGAAAAACCGCCACCGCCTCCTCCTTGAGCCTCGTCTGTCATATCCGTGTACCGTACTTCTTGCCTCCGTCCCTTGACCACGATCCTTGCCGGCTGTCCTGACCTTACGCTTGTCCCCGACTCCGAGTTTGCCTTACGATTTTGTACCTCGCTACACCTCGGCTGCCACCGCAAGCAAGTCACGTCAGGTATGACGACCTGGTAGACTCCTGCCGCAGCAAGTTCATCCCGCTTTGTGGCGGGCTCTGGTTAAAACTGGGACCTACTTAGATTCCGCTCCCTGGCATGGCTATTGCCATCATCCCCTTACTGTGCTGCGATCTGTGGCGGCTCCGGTAACCTACCACTGTGTTCTTTGACGCTATGGTAGGATTTTAGCCCTCAGCTCATTTCTTTCCAGCTGGCGCTGATGTTACCTTGTCAGGCTGCGTTTCCGCTTCAGTTTTTGGTCAGTTTTGTCCCCGTAAGTGCCCAGAGAATTTTAGAGTAAAGCGATTCTAAGAGCGGCGGCAGTCATATGCGTGTCATACTAAAACACAACATTGTATGAAGACCAATCCAAGCTCCCTCTGCATATTTAAGCATGACACAATGTTCTACAGTACTTCACAGGCTCTGTGCAGCCAGGTAATAGCTGTTTTTTAACGTGATTCGTCCCAAATTACTTTGTCGGAAAATTCGGCGAACCGAATTTTTGAGAAATTCGCCCATCTCTAGTTACAGCATAAAAATCCTCTGTAAAACATGGTGGTGGTAGCATTATGGTTTGGGCCAGGACAGCTTGCCAGTATTGAGAGAACAAAGAAATCTGAATTATACTAGCAAATTCCAAAAGAAAATGTCTATGACGTAGACTATGTCCATGAGATTAATTGCATAAGTCAAAAGTCATTCAGCAAGACAACAACGCTAAGCACACAAGTTGTTCTATGAAAAAATGGCAAAAGAAGAATAAAGTTAAAGTTTTGGAAGGCCCAGGTCAAAGTCCTGACCTTAATACAATACAAATATTGTGGAAGGACCTAACGTGAGCAGTTTATGGATAGTAGCACACCAACATAAAAGAGTCAAAGCTGTTTTGTATGGAGAAATTAGCTAAAATGAATTATTATTGGTGCACAAGGTGGACATACCGCATACTGAAAGTAAAAGTTCACATACATTAGACACCCACAGATATGTGATGATAGATCATTTTCCTCCATAACGATATGACCAAGTCAAAACTCTTTAGTTCCATTTATTTACTTTTAGGACTTATATGAAAAGCTGATGTTAATTTAGGTTCAATTTATAGAAAATTCTAAAAGGTTAACAAACTTTCAAGCACTCCTACATATTGATGTTACATAAAGCACTTCCTTGATGTCCCATTGTAAAGATCCTAAAACATTCTCAAAGAGCCCTGATGTCGCACTAACTATAAATAGGAAGAAGAGTAAATGTGTGAGTTTTGGCAATGCATTTGTCCAGAGGTCACAAATTAAAATTAACTGATTCAGGTACAGAGTATTTTGGGCCTTCTTGAATAGACACCATTTAGTCATTGGTTTTGTTACTAGAGATTATTTAGGATTTTTGCAACAATTTTTCAGGAACACTGCAGGCTTCTTGTATTACCATTTTGTACATATAATTTTCACAATTGTATAATTTTTATGCTTAATGCTAGAAAAAAATACTTTTTAATGTTCTAGTTTAATTTTCTGGTAATAACATAAAGTTACCCTAAAAAAGATGTTTCACTGGAATTAATCAATGTCTACTACAAGTTTTGATATACAGTGGTGCCTACAGTATTAATTGCTTCCAGGACAACCATTGTATGTTGAAACCATAACTCTATGGAAACCTGGTAATTGGTTACAAAGCTCCAGAATGTCACCCACACCAGCAATTGGCAAAGAGGCAATATTTTCAGAGGTAATTTTATGTGCATTTATTTATATAACCTATTTTTGTTTTTTACTTTTGTTTTTTAGTTTAGAGACCAATGTTGATTGCAATGGTAGGCTTACCGCAATGGCAGGCCTGAGATGCAGAACCACTGAAGCACCACAAGCGGTGGTATAAGCCAAGCCAGGGAGCGAAGTCTAAGTAGGTCTGGCATTCACTAGAGCCTATCGCAAGGTAGGTTGTTCTTACTGCGACGGGTAACTACCAGGTCGCTATGCCTGACGTAACTTGCTTGTGGTGTATAGCGTGAATTAAGCTGGAGGTCGGTGACAGGCAGGAAGGTCAGGACAGGTGGCAAAGGTTCATGGTCAAGGGAAGGAGGCAAAAGTTACGGTACATGAAATAACAAGAACAGACACAAGGCACTATGGATCTGACAAAGGGAGAGAGGAAGGGGCAGCGTTACATAGGGTCAGCATCTGGCGTGCTGGCCCTTTAAATCCAGCAGAGCTGACAGCCCACAGTCAGAGAACGAAGAGCGTGGTGAGTATATGGAGCTGGGACCAGTGCCGCGGCAGGGATAAGAGTGCACCCACAGCCCACAGCATGGATAATGGGTGCACTTGTAACATGGATTTTATCATTTAATTTATTTACTTATTCTTTTTTTTTCCTGGTACTTTTAAGGGCAACTGGGTGCAATAATCCTTCCCTATTTCAGTGAAACTTGTCACTCCTGGGTTTGTGCTGAATCTGCTCAGCCACATGGTCAGCAGTACCAATAAAATCTGCAACAACTATGTATAAATGATATGTATATAAGAACTGAGAAGACAGAAGCAATTTTCACTGACAGGGACCCAACATGTATCTGCGCAATTCCTTGGACTCGCAGAATTGTTATATGTGGATGCAAATCAGAGGTCCAGCAGAGCACACTGTAAATTTATGGTGGATGGTCCTGAAATGGATAAAGTTTAAAATGATTTAATCTATGATAAATATGAAGATACCGGTTCATAGAGAACTAAATGCATGTATAGAGAATACCAACACAAGATTACCTAGAAAATATTTGTTGACACTGAGTGATGTGTAACATGCCATCTGGAGTTCCATTTTTAAAGGCTTACTAGGAATTTGAAAAAATCTCATTTGGCTGAGCCTGCCTAATTTCCACAAGACTCCCACACTCCATCTGATAGAGACATGTCTTGCTAAATATTACTTTCCCTATATGCCAAATGCAATTACTTCTCATTTAAATCTTCTCTTTGTTGCTCTTTTCACATACAAAGATCACTAATAATTAATATCAATAATCAACAACTAGTCTTTCTGCATTCTTACTTTGTATTCCTGCATATAATCTCTGAGCGAGTTCATCTGAGTTTGTTCTCTTCCTCAGGGATGTTGTGTAACCAGGTCAGCAGTGGTAATAAAATAGTCTCGCTGTTTCCTTGGGTTAAATATTACCATTTGTATCATTTTTAACTCTAGTGGCTCTGATTATCCACAGATGTTATACAAAGAGTACACATAAGGTTCAAGAGATGGCAAGTGCTATGTGACTATAGGTGTATCTGAAATTTTTGCTTGCAGGTATACCTAGCCATCTGACCCAGAAAGTTGTTATATAACTGTGTTAAATTATATTGATTTTGTGTCCAAAAGTTTTAAAATCTTAAATATATTGTTAGTTGTCATTTTTTCTCAGCTACAAAGACTGAGCTAGCAGGGATCACAAACCGCAGAGCCCTGCTTTGCAGCGGCACTACGAATGCTGCTCCCTTCAGCCATTTTATAGCAGGCATCTTTCCTCAGGAAGAAAGACTGGGAGCCCTATCCACACCATAGGAAGTGCCATGGCATTGGAGGATTGTTCCACTCTGACTACTGATTGGGATAATAGAGACTTACAAGGTATGTGCCTCATTTTGGCACCATTTTGGAGCATCAGAGCAGTAGTTGAGCTGGCAAACAGTAGGATATTCCAGCACCACAAAATGTCTGCCTAATAATTTAGGGCCACATGTATGAAAACTGTCTAGGTCTAAAAATCACTTTGTTGCCAACAGCAACCAATCAGAGCGTCCCTTTCATTTCATATAGTGCTCTGGAAAAATGAGCGGGGTGCTCTGATTGGTTGCTGTGGGCAACTGAGTTTTAGACTTAGACAGTTTTCATACATGTGGCCCTTATTGTCATGTCGTTGTACTTTTTAATACAATGGAATATAGAAACAAGTTTTATTGTATAAACAAATTACTTCTGTTGCGCTGGAATATCCTATTGTTTGCAAGCCATTTGAGTCACTCTGTGGGTCCACAGAGTTAATTCCGTGCACCTATACCCGGAGGAAGAAACCTAACAGGTGAGTGGGGAAAAATTTGATCTATATACTGTATATGGAGCAGTAGTTGAGCTGCAGTAGTTTGACATCAGTGACAGCCACAGAGAAGACCTCATCAGGGGAATTTATCTGATGGGTTGAGCCTAGTCAGAACCAAGTATCAAAGATATTGCCACTGTAAGTAGCCTATAAAGGGGTTGAGCTACATATAGCTCTACGTCAACATAGCACCTGTCTGGAACAATTTAGGGTCTGGACGCTTGGAAGTTTTCAGAAAGACAGAGCGAGAGCCCTCGTTAGAGACCAAATCTTGGAGGCCAAAGAAAGAGAAACAGTAAGCAAGAGTTCCACTTCCTGAAAATATCACTAAACAAAGATTGTTGAGCACAGCCGTGAATTGCCATGACTTATTTCCTGTTCTTCGGGAAGACGTGCATATTGTGAACTGCCTAACTTTGCCCTAAAGTTACTATGCATGTAAACATGGAGGCAACCATTGCTCAGGGTAGATCTATGGCAGAATTCACAGCTCCAACCCTTAAACCAGAAGTTGTGAAGAAACTACAGGCACAGATTCTCTATATTAAGTCTTTATGTTCAGAAAACTGGTATGTTTGTTTTAGTGATATCATGTGTCTGCACTTTACTTTAATAGCAACAATAAAAAGTAAGAGTCAGTTCAAACATATGTATTAAAAGGAGAAACTGTTTATTTCTGTCCTCACCATGACTTGGGGTCAGGAGTTGATGAAAACCCCACCATTCTAGCCCTCACAAACTGAAATGCACATAGATATGCATGTATTGGTCACTTTCCACATTTGTATGCTGTTTATATGCAATTTTCAAAGCCAAAATTAGTAGTGCCTACTTGCTAATGGTCCTGATTTTTCAAAGGAAATTCTGTAAACCCATCATCAAAGGAAGTATGACTTATCTAAGTTATGGCCAAAGAGTTTCTGGGTAATTTGGGGACAGTCTTGGAGGAGTGTCTTACATGTTCTAATTTTGAAGATTTTGGAGTTTAAATAACTATAGTGGATTTGAAAAAAGAGAAACAGAATCTTACCTCTAAATTTCCCTTTCCATTATGATCCATTACTGACACTACCTTAAAAAAACGGTGCAAAAAATGTGTCCAAATTGAATTTGTGAAAGCAGGTTTTGGCTGGATTTACACATACCATTCCTGGGCAAACACAGGAGTATATGTAAAACAGAGGAGAAGTATAAATCTTGTGGATTAACTCCTAGTTTGCTTTAAAAAAAAAATGCATCAACAAATGTACAAAAAACTGCTAGTGTAAATATAACATTGTATAGCCATAGTGGAAACAGATGGATTTGAATTTCATCCTGAAGAAGTTGTTATGATTCCACCTAAGATGTATTTATCTTAACTGCTTTCCAAAATTTAACATACGTATATTTCAAAGTTTCAAAAACAATGTATGGAGCAGAGTCAGGAGTAACCTTCAGCCAGCACCTGGCTTTAGCGGCCAGAAACGGGAATATGTTATGTAACAAGATAAAAGCATTTCAGTATATTGTACTAAAATATAATAAACATTTTAAAAAGATAGAAAAAAGAAAAATATTAGACGTTTAAAACACTCTGCTTTCCAGGTTTCCACATAAAAAATATGGTATTGCTATATCTGTAAACATCTGATTTTTCTCAAATGTAACCTTATCTATCTTGCACAACGAAGACTGTAAAATAGAAATCCCAATGCCAGAGTTTTTTGCTTGCTTCGCCTAACCAAAAATGTATAATAAAAAGTTATCAAAAAGTCATGTACATCAATATGGTACCAATAAAAATATATTTCAGCGGAAAAAAAAACTACCTCTCACACAATGAAAATTATACAACCATAGGCCTCAGAAAAGAAAGAGAATCTATAAGATTTTGGGGTCACATTTTTATTAGGATATTTTTTAGGCACCACTTCACCTTTTTGGACACCCTAAGGTGCTAAAACCTAAAAGGGTTTTACCATGAAGGCATTTCATGTCCTACTTTCCTCTCTTCAGCTTCCAGTGTCATTGAAAGGGGGTGTGTATAATTGGTTTGAACTGCCAATTAGCATGTGACCCAGCAGGCTTGACATCACTATGTTTCATGCAGGATGAGTTTGTAGATGAACAAAATACTTCATAAAAATAATTTATTTTATTTTTACAGCGGTCACGGCGCAGTATAAATGACATAATAACTATACTCAGCAGATGGATACGATTACAACAACATCAATTTTTTTTTTTTTATGTTTTACTGCTTTTATACAATACAAAAACACTTTTATTTAAAAAAGAAAACATATTTTTGCATTGCCAATGTCTGAGATTCATTTTTTTTTTGTGTATATATCGCTGTGTAGGGGGATTTTTTTGTAGAATGAGTTTACATTAAATTGGTATCCTTTTAGGAAACACACAACTTCTTGATCACCTGTTTTTTGGAAGGCAGAATGAAAAATATACAGAAAATCCAGGTAGTGTTTTTATATTTTTATTTTTTACAGCGCTCACACTGCAGTATACATGGCATGTCCGTTTTACTCTGTGAGGTGATACAATTACAATGATACCCAATTTATATCTTTTTTTTTGTGTAAAACAATGTTTATGCATCGCTATATATTGTTAGAAATAACTTTTTTATTCTTCAGAACAAAAAGAGGTGTAATGGCTTTTTTTTCTGCGAGACAAACTGACATTTTCATTGGTTCCTCTTTGGGTTTTAAGTCACTTTGTAATTGCTTTTTGTTCAAATTTATGTATAGCAGGATAAACAAAAGTCACAATTTTGCCATTTTTTTGTTTTACAGCGTTCATCTTGTGGATTAAATAACATGACACGTCTATTGGTAGGTTGTTACGCACAATGCCAATGCCAATGTACTTTTTTGTGTGTGTGTTTTACTGATATTTCTCTATTTTTTTCATTTTGACACTTTTTTATTATTTGTCCCCATAGGGGACATTACTCATCTTTTAATTCGTGCTGCAATACATAGATGAGATACATTGGTAATATCATACCTGTTTGGCAATTACAATCACCACACTTACAGCAAAACTTTAATTGACAATTAGCGTACTATGATATTGTAGCACCGAAAGTTATCTCAAAATTTTCAATGCTTTTCATTGGCTTTTGTTGTATCCTTAGATCAGATAACATGATGCGCCCATGTACATGTTCTCTTTATGGCATTTCAGCCCCCTACTGCGTAGGCTCTCTGCATTGCCAGTGAATTCTTTAGGGCCCATGGTCGTGCTAATTTATAGGGCCAGTATGTGCCACCCAGCTTTCCCAGAGCCAATGCTCTAGAACCTGATTTTTTTAAAGTGCATCTCATCCTTCTTACTGTGTCAATTTGTTGGTGTGCTTTTTGGAGTTCTATTTAGAGAGTAATTTTCTGTACTATTTTTCAGTATTGACCTTTGCTTTGATCCTGACCTGTTTATGTTTGAACTCCACCTGTCCTGATCCTATGCCTGTGACTGGTTTATGACTGAACCACACATGTCCTGACCCTATGCCTGTGACCGGTTTATGACTGAACCATGCATGTCCTGACCCTATGCCTGTGACCGGTTTATGACTGAACCATGCCTGTCCTGACCCTCTGCCTGTTACCTATTTATGATTGAATTATACCTGTCCTGGCCCTCTGTAACTAGTGTTGAGCGATTACGTTGGCTATCGACATCGGGCGATAGTCGATAGTCGGCCACCATCGATAAGGTTTTTCGATAGCAATTCGACATCCCGATGACATTAAAATCATGGGGAGACAACAACACCTTCTTTCTTAACCCAAACAGGGGGGAGAACTGGAATAACAGCCACAACAGAAAATGGATACCGCTACATTTTGGGCAAACACTTAGCTAAAAACCACAAAAAAAAAGTCACAAAACCATTCACTTTCCCTTCTTGTCCACAGCAGACCCTTAAATCTGCCCACCCACAAATTAAAAAGTGCAGAAGCAGATTTTTTGAACCATATCTTACTTGAACTGACATTGAATATCCCTGCCCCTGGAACGCAGCAGCCCCCTAAAACCGCAAACCCCCATTAAAAAGTCCAGAAGAAATTATCTTTGAACCCCCATTTTAGTTGAACGGGACATTGACAAACCCCCCCGGGACCGCAGCTGACCCTTTTAAACCTGTTGCCCCCACAGATTAAAAAGTCCCAGAAAAAGGATCTTCAACCACCATTTTAGTTTCACTGGACATTGACTATACCTTTCCTGGCCACAGCATGCCCCACTGGAGTTACGGGGGTGCGGTGAAGCCCGGGGTGGCGTCCATCTCTATTAAACCAGGTTAAAATCCCCTGATGACCAGAACAAAAACTTCGTGCTAAAGCAATGCGGAAGCGGAAGTGGAGAACTCCAGCCTTCCCAGACACATCAAGGCCCTTGGGGCTTGCCCCTTCCGTATGAGTGCGCCCAAATTGAGCTTCACGGGAAATACGGGTTTTTAACGCCCCTTTTTTACCCCCACCCCTTTTTTATGGCATTCTTTTTCTAAATTTACTCAATGCTGGGGAAAAGGGTCTCTGTACTTTTTCTCTGCTGTGCTCCACACTCCATGTCCTCTGATAACCTACATCGGGTAAAGTTTTCCTGTACCTCCTTGTACAATTCGGGGAATTTTTTAACAGCATTTTGTACTGAAAGTTTTTTTAGAAATTTAATTCTAAAAAACACATTTTTAAAAAATGGTGGAATCCCCATGCTTTTTTTCCTTTTTTTTTAAATTTATTTAAAGGGTTTCCAATACAGGATTGTAGCTAGTTAAAGATATTGCAAAAACAAGCCCATTTTGCAATTGTGTCCTTTAACAGGTCCACTATTCCGTTTCTGACGACCACCCCCCCCCTTTGAGCCATTTTGGGACAATTGTAAAAAAACAAATTCTGTTAGAAACAAATTTTTTAAATGGCCCTTATATAGCTGCATGCACGAAAAATCCCCCCAAAAATTCAAAAAAGACCCATACCCTTTTGAAAATTGGAAAAAAATTTTCTATTGAAACAACATTTTTAGAATGGGACCTTAGCATTGTGCATTTCAAAGCAGCATGACCCAAAAAATTATAAAAATACTTCTCAGCCATTTTTAAAAAATTGTGAGGCAAAAACCCCCAAAACCATTGACAATGAAAAAAAATTCTAAAGATAAGTGGTAAATGGAATTGTTTTGTCATGAAACCCTTTGGTGTCATTAAGTCTCCTCACGCAAAACCAGCAAAATGAACTTTTGGGAACGAGAATAAAAATTGCAGTAAAAAAAGTCATTTTAAAAAAAATTTTTTTCAAGGGACATTTCTTTTTGGAGAGGAATGTAAGTAGACCAGCAACTAATCGTAAACCCGGCAATTGGGGCCACAACTCAAAGAGATCCATGCCTGATTCATCTTGAGGAAAGTCAAACGTCCACTTTATTGGGGGAAAAGGGGATTTTTTGCGTAATGACTCCTCCACTGTTGGGGGGCCCCCCCCCCCCCCCCCCCCTCGATATGACCGGCTGCGGGCAGGGCAACACCTCTATGGCGTGACGGCCACTCGGGCCATTCGCCAATTTGGATACCCAAATCTATAGGCCCGGAACCATACAAAAACATCGGTGTTTGAGACCAGTACGTGCACCAATCTAAGCGGGTCTCTGGGTGTTGTTTTGCCCCATTGCTGCGTTGGTGGGTGATAAAAAAAGATTGCCAGAGGTCCCCCTTTAGGCTTCTGCCACTTCCCTGCTGCTGCTGCTGCTGCCGTACGGCTATTTGGGAACTCACCTGTCCTTTCGCGGGTTTTTCCACCGGACATTTGAAAAAAAGTAACAGACGCAACAGATTCTATTGATCAATCACAAGGTCTCCATTCCGAAAATTTTAACCCTTTTTTGGGTTGGTAAGAAAGTCTGATTTTGTTTTGTCCCAGGGATCCAGGGGGGTGGCACCGTAACTGTTGTTCATTTTGAGGGCCTTTAATGCGAGATCATTTTGGGAGGGAAAGGACATCCAAGCACTCATGTGAGAGGGGGGATTTGTTTTCCCAAGCCCGGGGGTCGGGGGGCACAGCAAACTGATCTTCCTCATCTTCCTCCCCCGCCTCAAATTCCCCCAACCCTCTTTCCAAGGCAGGGACGCGGTAACATCAGTGCTAGAATCCCTCCAACTCCCCCTCCCTCCCCCCCGGCACAGCTTAAACCAAGCCCGACTTCCCTGAATGAGCCCCGAAGCATGGCCCCCTTCACTACTCGGGCCCAACCACTGTCTTGAGCCCGAGATTTTGTGAAACTGTCGGCCTTGGGGATTTGAGGGAGAGAAAGGCTCCGTGTCCGCATCGTGTCCATCCCCCTCCTCCGTCGCTGGCGGGACCTGTTGTTTCAGAGTGCCCAACGATCATTCCCAAATAAAATCAAACCCCAATGCTCAAGCTAAAGGGCATTGTCTGCATACCATTTTTTGGGGGCTTTCAAAAAATGGCAAAGGGTGGGGCAGCTCTTTCACCCGCCTACTCTCGTTTGGTCAACACCCCCAGGTCCGCACCCCGCTTGTCAGCCATGGGCATTGTACTGCGTAAAGGCATTGCGCTCTGCCACATCGCTGGAGCAAGTGGGGGTGGAATTTCCGCGTGTTCCCCTCAACAATGATCGGGTTTACGGGGAAGCCGAGTGCGCTGAACGCAACCAGGCGGGACAAGCAGGTGCGAACGGGAAGTGCAACTCAACCCCGACCCTTCAGCAGGGAGTCCAACCCGGGGATTTTTTTAGAAATTTCGGGGCACCAGTTCAGACATGTCCCGGCAAGGGGTGGGCCCACCTACCCCTCTAAGGGGCCCCAGTTTCGCCCGTTATCCTTCCCCCTTGCCCGCACAAGTTCTTGTCACCCCCGCACTCGGTCAAGACAGATTAATTCAAAACGGCTTGGGTTTTTTTTTTGGCACGTATGCCACCAGAGGACCTTGGGGGGAAAAAGCCCTGCCCATCCCGCGGGTTTTGAAGAGCGTGCGCCGACCCGAAGCCCCCCACCCCCAAGAAATCCACCCAGCTCACCCTGAGCTGTCACAGAGTAAGCGGCCTTGCCCTGCTTACTAGTCCCTGTGTCGGTGGTAATGGACTTTTCCGGACACGGATGCAGACAAAGCCTTGAAATTTTAGATGCAGTGGGTGGCCCGGGCAGGGACGGTTTCTGGCAAAGAAATCCTGTCAGCATCTGGTTGGGGGCAGGAAGGGGCCAAGGGGCGTGCGGGGCCATCGTGTCCACCAAAAGGGGAAAGGGAACATTTCAAGTCCAAAAGCCCGGGAATCCGAATTCAGGCTTTTTTGGGTTTGGGGGTTTGGGGTTTAAAATTTTCTTCCCTCCCAAACCCGGGGGACAAAGGGCTGGCGCTAGACGGCCGCTGTACGGCGTGCAGGTCGTCAACTGGCGGGAAAGAAAAGGGGGAGGGTGGGGCCGGGGGGTGCTGGGGGTATTTGGCGATGGTGGAGGCTGAAGCGGGGGCTATCCCGACATGACTCTGAGAACATGGAGCCCAGGAACCTTGGGGGGGCGGGGGAGAGGGGGCGGAGACAGAGGGGGGTGACAGTGGTTTTGGGGGCCGGGGCGGTCTGGCCTTTTTGGCCAAATGTTTCCCCCCATTTCAATCAAATTTCATTCGCTGCATATGACAGGCATTTTGGTGTGGTTAACCACTTAAGGGTTTTGCCTCACTTATGCTTTACGGGAAAGGGGCTAGAATCGCGGGTGAACAGAGCTGCTCAAAAAAGGCTCAGGGTTAAGATCCGGGCCTTTTTGACGGGGAAAGCGAGGACGGGGGTTTTCGCTGACCGTGGGGTGGGGGAATCAATCAGCAGACTTTTGCGACCGTCCTCTCCCTTTTTGTGCGGGGCCCCATTGACCTACCCCATCGTCTTCCTCTCGTCCCTGAGAAGCCCGCAACAAATTCTGCGGAAAAACACGATGGGTCCCCAAGTGCTCATCATCATCATCAACACAGGTATTTTGGGGTTTCCGACTATGTTGACATTTTATGAAATTTTTGAAATCGGCAAGGTTTTTATGGTGATGAAAATTTTTTAGCTGCTAATTTTAAGGGTAAAATCGGTGCATCATCTTAAGATCGGCCCATTTTCGGCGCTTCCGAATTTTTGGGGGCAGCAAATCAATTACAGAAAGAGCAGGGGGAAAATTTTGTCGACTCATGACTGGGATGTTTAAGGTGCAATTGGGTGGAAAAATCACATACCTTTTTTTCATAGAACAGCGTTTCCTCAGCCTCAGTGTCTCTCAGCCCAGAGCAGAAGGACGTGCGCTCGCTTGTTCCAAAAACTCAGCGAAAATTTTTATATTTCTTTACAGAGAAAACCCCTACTAACGTATCCTTATAATTTTGTTAGATTACAGATTAAGATTTTAATAGTTAGTAAGAAATTTTAAAGGACATCCCGCTGAAAGTCCGGCGGGGGGGGGGGGGAGCGGGAGGGGGGCCCCCCGGGGGAACACAACAACCATAAAAAATACCGGGAAAATTCACCCAAAACTAGTGGACATTGCATAGCTTATTAATAACCCGTTTTTTATTGAAATATTTCCTGGATATTAGCACCTAACTTTTTAGGTACACATCTTTTTTAGTAACTGCAGGGCTCCGTTAGTGCAAAAAACCATTTTTTTATCAGTATACAAAATTTTAGATAGGTTTTTATTTTCAATTTTGCCCTTCCCCTTTTTTTGTTATCCACCTTGTACAAATTTGAATCGGAGCAAGTCAGCACAGTTTATAGGTGCCAAAAAAACCTTGTAAATCCGAATAAATTTTAATACGTTTTTTTGACTTTGGCGCCTACAGCTTTTTTCATTGAGGGACCTTGCACTTAAAATGTGAAAACTGAAATTTTTTTAGTCACCCCAGGTGAATTGATAGGGCCAAAAAAAAACCTTTTTTTATCCGAATACTTTTTAGATACGTGTTTTTTCAGTTTGGCGCAGGCCCCTTTGTTGATAGATCTAATTTGCATTAAATTTGAAACAGCAATTTTGTAGTCACCCCAAGGGAAAATTTAAGGTGCCAAAAAACCTTTTATCCGAATACATTACATATACGTTTTTTTTGCACTTTTGCCCCCGTCCAGTTTGTATAAGCC
>JAODAL010039921.1:0-37487 GCA_025379985.1 Phyllomedusa bahiana
CGATGTGTAAAATAAAATAAACACAATAGGGGGGGGAAAAATAAAAAAAATAAAAAATTCAATACATTCAATTTTTTTGTCTTTATTTTCGTTTTTGCCAAGGATCAAAAGTATGGGTGTAACGAAAATAAAGAAATAAAAATGATTTTTTTTGAACGTCCCCGGGCCTTTTAATATGATTGGTCAAAATTTTACCCAAAAGGTTATAATGTTCCCGTCGCTCCAAATTTTTTTATTTGGGCAATACTCCTCCATAGGGGATAATGGTTCACTTTTCCTCCCATTCTATTGCCCGGTTTTTTTAAAAACCAATTTAAAGAACTTACAGAAATTTGAATTTTGTTTTCCCCGGCAATTCTCTATAACACAATTCCTATGTTGCGCCGGGGTTTCGGGGAAAAAAGCGTTTTTTAGGGATTTGAATGATTTATGTTTTTTAGAAGAAAATTTTAGCGCTTTTTAAAAGAATTTTTTTACACTAATAAAAATGATTTTTTTTTAATCAACTCCATGCGCACGGGGCTGAGAGCCCAGATTGCATTGCGCCGATCTCTCCAAAAGGGCCCACAATGGCAACGTAGCCGCGCTCCCGAAATTTGGTGGAATAGCCAAGCCCCCCCTAGTTCAACCCTTTAGCTCTTTTCCGTATTTTTTTTTGTATTTTTGAAAGTTTCCCCCCCTTTGGGTTTTGATTGGGGCCATACTTTTCCCAAAGGTTTTTGTGGGTTTACTGTCCCCCCCTTATTCCCGATTGGCTGGGTTTTTTGCCGAAACCCAAAGGAATAGCTTTTAAAATTTTTAATTACTGTATTTTTCCCGGTAATTTCTTTATATTTGCAATTTGATGTAGCGCCCGGGCTCGGCGCAAACCGCGGGTTTGGGGTTTTTAATGATTTAATTTTTTTTAAAGGTTTAACTTTTTTTTCAAGAATATTTTACACTTTAAAAAAAATGATTTTTTTTATTCATACCCATGCCGCACGCGCTGGAGCCGAGATTTTCATTGCGCCCCATTTCCAATAGACCAAAATGGGGAAAAAAACTCGCCGGGTCCCCGATTGGGTGGAATAGCCAAGCCCCCGGGTAAATTTAACCAAACAGCTCTTTTCTGATTTTTTCTGATTTGAACTGTCCCCCGCCTTTTTTTTTTGATTGGGCAATATTCTCCATAGGTTTTTTTTTTTCCCCTGTCCCCTCCCCATTCTGGGTTGGGTGGTTTCTGTTGCCAAAGAGAATGCTTTCAATTTGAATTAATGTTTTTTCCCCGGGAATTTCCAATTTTTCCTAATTCCTGATGTAGCGCCCCCTAGATTTTTGGAAAATGTTTTTTTTTATTTTTTTTTTTAAAGGTTTTTAGCCCCTTTTTCCCGAGAATGTTTTACGCCTTTAAAAAGGGGATTTTTTGGGAAACATACTCCCTGGGCCCCACGGGGCTGAGAGCCGAGATTTCTGATGCGAAACCCTTTTTCTATGTTTCCCCGCTCTTTTCGGGTTTTCCCCTTCCTTCGCCCCCCGGGGCCCCCGGGTCATTTTTGACCAGAAACAAAACCCCCGGGCCCGGCCTGTCGGAGCTGGCCGAAACCCCTGCAATGCCCGCACTTTGCCGATTCGCGATCGTATATTTCCTGGAGTTTTCGACCCCGCCGGCCCGGCCCCCCCGGAAACGCCTACACCGCGCCCAAAACCGCGCCCATTGGGACGCCCCCTTTTTGCGGGGCGCAGCTGAAAGTGGCGAACGCTGCCCCCTAACCCCCCTCCCTGCTCCACAGCGGATTCGGGCCAGTGAGGCGCAGGATACGCCAGAAAACAGGCGAAAAGCCCGTTCATACATGTCGCCCATGGTGTATACACTACACATACGGGGGCATACAGTGTATATACTGCACATATAGAGGCATACGGTGTATGAACTGCATATATAGCATAGTTCCCAACTTTTGAAAGTGGAAAAGCAGGAGATTGAAGAGGGCGGCACGCCGTGGCAAAAAAAATTTTATGGACATGCCCTTTTTGTTGCTTTCCACGCCCTTCAAAAAAACCCACCCCCCCTCCCTAACTGATAACGGCTTTGGAAAAAGCCCGGTAGATGCCCCCTTTTAGCCGGTAGTGCCCCCTTATAACCAGGTATAGCCCCCCATAACCCGGTAGGCCTCGCAGCGGTAAGCCCCCTTGCAGCCCGGTAGAGCCCAATTTGTAGCCCCGGTAAGCCCCCCTTTTTATAGCAGGTAGAGGCCCCCCTTTGTATAGCCAGGTAAGGGGCCCCCCTTTTAGTAGCCACTTAGAGCCCCCCTTTGAGTAGCCCGGGTAGAGCCCCCCCTTTTTAGTACCCAGGTAGCGGCCCCCTTTGTAGTAGCCAGGTCGAGGCCCCCTTTGTAGTAGCCAGGTAGAGCCCCCCTTTGTAGTAGCCAGGTAGTGGCCCCCTTTGTAGTAGCCAGGGAGAGGCCCCCTTGGTAGTAGCCAGGTCGAGCCCCCCTTTGTTAGCCAGGTAGATCCCCCGTATAGCTAATAAAAATAAAATAATAAAATCCACTTACCTCACCAGGCTCCCTGCAGCGCGGCCAGCTCCGGACATCTCCCGGCCGACCGACTCAGCGTCGCAGGGGGAGTGAGTGCAGCCGCGCGTCACACCCTCTGCGACACTGAGGTGTATGTACAGCGCACACCGGCGCTGTTCATACAGAGGGAGGAGGGGAACGATCCCTCCTGCCCCCTCCCTGCACAGTAAGACGCGCCGGGTGGGTGAGTGGCACCCAGCGCTACTCTGGCACTGCAGTCATTTAAAGAACCCCCGCTGCCTGCTGGTTGCAGGAGGTTCGCCAACTCTGCCGTGGTGGCGGGGGGGGACCCCATTAGCGGGACCCCCCGCCAAAAGCGGGAGAATTGGCATGTATGATATATAGAGGCATACAGTGTATACACTGCATATGTATATATGGAGTCACAGTCTACATACTGCTCAGTGCGTGCCTCCTGTTAGTGTATACTCTGTATTTAATATAAAAGTACACCATATATACATTGATAGGGAGGACTACAGTTTGCATGGCCTTCAGTGTATATATACACTAGTGCATTGCACAAAATTAGAATATTATCAAAAAGTTATTTTATGTGCGTAATTCAATTCAAGTAGAGAAACCAATATATTTTATACACATTATACACAGCGCAATATACTTCAAGCGTTTATTTCTCTTAATGTGGATGATTATCGCTTAAAGCTAATGAAAACCCAAAATTCAGTATATCAAAAAACTAGAATAATGTGGGAAAGATCAACTGGAGTTGACTGGAGTCACACGCAGAGTTTTCTTATGCCTTTAACCCCTTAAGGTCTAAGCCTGTTGTTTTGTACTTAAAGAGTACCTATCACCTTCAGACAAACCTCATGAAGTAACAGAAGACTAAAATACAAACATTTTCTCAAATAAGCTTCATTAGGAAAACCAAAGCATTTCACCTGTATTTCAGTTTTTAAAAATGCGCTGGCCCTTTAAGACAGCTCTGAAGTCGGCCAAGTCGGCACATGACAGCTTGATGGATCACTGTGATGACAGTTGAAAGTTCCTGAGCTGGAAGAGCCCACAGTGCAGGGGGGAGCCTGTAAATCTACATCATGTGCACACCAGCAGCAGTGTAATACATATGCCTGCTTGCTATGGAAGAGGAGGCTGAAGCAACAGGTAAACCCTGTCACACTGTTTCCTTAGGCTCTGTCTCCACTGCACAGAAAAAAGTAAATTTTTTCAGCGTTTTTCATTTTCTAAAAACACTGAAAAAAAGACTGAAAGCAGCTCCCATAGACTCTATTGTACAAACCTCCTGCTGTTTTCACCGAGCTTTTTGTTTCTGCTCGTTTTTTTTTACTGGTCGTCTTTTGTTACATGTTGTAAAATACGCCAGAGCCGGGCAGAAAATGTACTACAGGAGTCTATGGAAAGCGCCGAACGATTTTTCAATGAAAAGTGTTTGATATGTCCTCGTTCGTACCGTTTGTAATAGTGATCATGTTTTTGTCGCTAACTTTTTTTGCACAATTCAAGATTTTTGCTGTAATGACACTAAATATATGGGGGTTTTTTAAGGATTTTGTCGCTAACATCCATTTCTGGGAAGATTTTGTCACTAATAAAGTTATCTCGCTTCTGACACAAAAAATACTTTTTTATGGATTTTGTCGCTAGAATCTGTTTTTTTAGGGATTTTGGTGCTAAAATCCTTTTATTGGAAGATTTTGTCGCTAATAAAGTTATCTCGCTTGTGACGCTAAAAATACTTTTTTTATTGCCAAAATCCTTAAAAATAAAGTTCTAGCTTTTGTCGCTAAAAATACGGTTTTTATGATTATTTATGTATTTTAACAGTAAAATAAATTTTATTTTACGGATTTTGCCGCTATTAAAGTTATCTCGCTTTTGTCACATAAAATCCTTTTTTCTTACAGATTTCGGAGATAAATTTATTAGCGTCAAAATCCATGAAAAGCCAGATTTTTAGCAGCAAAAGCGAGATAACACTAGTGCCAAAATCCATTAAAAATATATATTTAGTAACCAAAGTGAGATAACTTTAATAGTGCCAAAATCCGTTAAAAAACGTATTTTTAGTGACGAAAGCGAGATAACTTTATTAGCGACAAAATCCGTAAAAACCTGTATTGTAGCGCCAAAATCCATGAAAAAAAAACATGTTTAGCGTCCAAAGCGAGATAAATCTATTAGCGTCAAAATCAGAAAAAAGTATAGTGCCGAAATCCGTAAGAAAATGGATTTTTAGCGGAAAAAGCGACATAACTTTATTAGTGCCAAAATGCGTAAAAAAAAGGACTTAAGGGCCAAAATCCATAACTAAACGGATTTTTGGCTACAAAAGCAAGATAATTTTAATAGTGCCAAAATCCATTAAATGACTACAAGATGACATATAAATGCAATAATGTGCTTTCCATCCCCTTTTGTAGGGCGGAGTAACATCCAATGGCTTACATTGAAAACAAGACTTGAAGACGAGCAAAAAAGCGGGTAAAAAAACACGCCAAAAAATGCAAATTGCAACAATAAACGTCCATTTTTTCAGTTGCTGTTGACGGGCAGTGGACAGAAAAAGCGTTTTTTTTAGTATTTGGCTTTCAGGTCGTTTTTTGTCCACTGCAGTGTAGACATAACCTTAGTGTGCTGTGCCTGCTGTACTGTGTGTAATAAGAGACTCAGATGAACCGATACAAGCAAGCAGCTATGCCCTCAGCTTCTCCTGCACAGTTGGTATCTCCCAACAGATTGATAAGGATCTCCTGAGTTACAAGTGAAAGTAAAACCAGTTTCGCTATAAAACTGAGGGAAACCCACTGAATTGCTAAAGACATGTATTTGAGAAAGGTCTTATAATTTCATCTACTATCAATTTTAGGTGTTTGTGTGGAGGTGATAGGTACTCTTTAAGGACCAAGCCCTTTTTTTAAATCTGTCGTAACTTTATCAGAGAATAACTTTTTAATTGTTTAACCTATTCATGTGAATTTGAGATTGTTTTCTTGTGACACGTAGTACTTTAAGATAGCCATTCATTTTTGTCGAAACAATCCTTGTTTATTTGTGAAAAATGTCAAAATATTATGAAGATTTGGAAAAAATTGCCATTTTGAAAGTTTAAATATTTCTGCCTGTAAGGCTATGTTTACACGGCTTAAAATGGGACGTATTTCAGTCCGTAATTACGCGCCATAATGCGCGAATTATGGCTGGAATACGTCCCAATCATTATAGTAATCCACAGTTCTCATAGAGAACTATGGATTACGTCTCCTCTCCCTGCTCGGCAAATCCGCCGCGGGGGGAGATAAGTGACATGTGAATTACTAGCGGGGTATTCGCGCCGCTGGTAATGATAGTCTATGAGCCGGCGAGGTGCCGGCCCCCCGCTCCTGCCCCGCCCCCGTCCACACGGCGTAATTGCGGGGCATAACTACGCCCCGCAAATAAGCCATGTGAACATAACCTAAGACAGATACCCATACACAACAAATTAGTAAATAATGAACATCTACCATAAGTCTACTTTCTGTTGGCATCATTTTTTAAACAATCAAATTTTTTAGGACACTTAGGGGACTTTTAAATTTTGTAGCAAATTTTAACATTTTTTATAAAATTTGTAACAGTGATTATTTTAAGGACCAGTCCAGTTCTAATGTGGCCTGGAGGGGCGTGTATGTTAGATACCCTCATAAATGGCTCCATATAAGAAACTGCACCTCTCAAGGTATTCAAAACAACACTTATAAAGTTTGTTAACCCTTTAGATGTTTCACAGAAATTAAAGTAAAGAAGAGGTGAAATTTAAAAATTTCACTTTCCTTGCAGATTTTTCAATTTTTATCCATTATCTACTGCAACACAGCAGATGTGACCAGGGAAATGCAATGCAAAATTGATTCTCCAATTTGACTCGACCACAAGTCTCAGATTAGGAGGAGCACCTACTGGATTTTGAGGTCTCGTTTTCATTAGGATATATTTTAGGCACCATTCAAGGCTTGCAAACACCCGAAGGTGCTAAAACTTAATAAACTCCCATAAAAAGACCTAATTTGGAAAACTGCAACGCTTAAGGAATATATCCAAGGATGCAGTGAGTATATCGACCCCAAAGGTGTTAGATAAATGTTTCTAACATAAGTCTGTAAAAATAATAAATTTTATTTTTTTTCCAACAATCTGCAGTTTCAGCTGAAAATGTTTAATTTTTACAAGGAGTCCTGGAAAAAAGAACCCCAAAAATTATTACGCTATTTATTCCAAGTTCAGCAATACCCTATATGTGGTTGTAAACTGATGTTTGGGTGCATGGCAGGTTATACAAGGAAGGGAGCGCTATTTGGCTTTTGGAATGCAGATTTTGGTGGCTGCTGTGTTGGATTTGCAAAGCCCCCAAAGTAGCAGAACAGGTGAAACCTTTCAGAAGTGGCCCCATTTTCTATTCAACAACCCTCATGGATCTCATCTAGGGGTATATTGTGCACTTTGGGTGCACATGAAAAAAAAAAATTGCAATTCCACCATTGTTTTTTGGGCTTCAATTTTAGGCCATCTTCACATGGCTTATTTTGAGACGTATCTCACCCCGTATTTCGTGCCGTACTGCGCGAAAAACGGGACGAGATACGTCCCAGTCATTACGGTAATCCACAGTTCTCATAGAGAAAATTACGGCTCCTCTCCCCGCTCGTCGTATTGTGAGGTAAGTGACATGTCAATTATTTACAGCGTGTACGCGCCAAGAACCCGCCCCCGTACACACGGCGTAATTGCGGGGCGAAATACGTCCTGCAATTATGCCGTGTGAACTCAGCCTTACAGCGTTCGCTATGCGGTATAAATGACAGGATAACTTTACCATGCGGGTTGGTACAATGCAATGATATAAATTTTATATAGTTTATTATCTTTTGCTACCTTTACACAATAGAAATGGGTTTGTAGAAAATTACGTTTTTATCTTGTCATAGTCTGACAGCCATAACTTTTTTATTTTTCGGTATATAGAGCTAACTAAGGGCTTGTTTTTCGCGGGATGAGTTTACATTTTCATTGGTGCTGTTATGGAGTTTATATGACGCTTTGATCTCTTTTTATCAAGGTTTTCTGGAGGCAGAATAAACAAAATCCATTTTATGTGCAGCGGGATAAGCAAAAATTGCAATTCTGGCATTTTTTAAATTTTTTTTTTACTGCGTTCACCATACGGGTAAAGTAACATGACAGATTAACAGGATAGGTTGTTACATACGCAGCAATACCAAATATGTGCACTTTATTTTGGATTTTTTGGGGGTAATTCGTAATGTGTAAAAGGTGGTGTGCATGTTTTACTGTATTATTTATTTTTATTTTTTTACACTTTTACTTTTTATTTATTTATTTTTTATTTTTTCCACTTGTTACACTATAGCACTATTCTCAGTGATCATTAGATTGCTCGTATAACTCACAGCATAGACATGCTGCAATGTATTATACCTGTCAGACTCCGCCCCCAGGCAGAGCCTGGCAGGGTGACGTCACAATCGCCCTGGAGGTCATTGTCTCACCCTTGGGTTGCCATGGCAACCACCGGACCCCGCAATTTCGTTGCTGGGGTTCCGATGGAAGACAGAGGGGGCTTTCTCCTTCTCTCATAACTCCTTAGCTACTGCCATCGCTATTCGCAGCAGCTAAGGGGTTAAACTGCCAGGAACGGAGTTATCTCCACTCCCGATGGCAAGTGCTTTCCACTGCTGCTTTATGTAGATACTGATTTCAATTTCCAGCAGGACCTGGCACCTGCCCACACTGCCAAAATTACCGCTACCTGGTTTATAAAACAACTGTATCACTGTGCTTGCTTGGACAGCAAACTCACCTGACTTAAACCCCTACAGAATCTATGATGAGATGATCAAGGCTACCTGGGCTTCCATAACACCTCAGCAGTGCCACAGGCTGATCACCTCCATACCAGACATCATTGATGCAATAATTCGTGCAAAGGGAGCCCCGACAAAGTTTTAAGTGCACATACTGTATAGAACTTTCAGTAGGCTAACATTTCTGTATTACAGGCTCTTTTTATTGGTCTTATATTCAGGATATACTGAATTTTGGGTTTTCATTAGCTGTAAGCCATAATCATCCACATTAAAAGCCTGTTCGCTAGATTTTTAATCAGACACACTCCATTATTAGGCGCATTACAATGTACAACCGTACGAATCTACACATTTATGTGTTTAGTATGGTAAATCCAGTTGCATTAGTGCTGGACCAAGTAGACCACTTTAAAAGTGGTTTACCTGAGCAAGAATTGTTGCTTAGTAGCTAAAAAGCGCTAAATCTATGACCCGCAGTAGAACAGGTTTATAGACTCAGGCTCATCCTACGCTACTAATGCACGCAAAAAAATGTCGCCTGGGCGCCAAAAATCATACATGTCGCCTTAAGTGCTGATGCTCTCACAGAGGCAAGATCAGGAGAAATGGCAGATACTACAATACCCTTAGACAAAATGGGTTTCGATGGTAAGTCAGTGAGTTGCGTTTGAGACAATGCATCAGCCTTAACATTCTTAGTTCCAGGTCTGTGCATAAAAATAATGTCCAATGTGGTAAAAAAAATAAGGCCCATCTAGCTTGTCTGGAATTAAAGGGGTTGTCTCACTACAAGGATTGCTTTTTAGTTTAAAGATCTTGCAAAAACAAGTCACTTTGCAATATATGTCCATTAACAGTGTCCTACCTATTCTGAGATATACCCTCTTGTATGGGCTGCATCGGCTCCTCTGGTCACTATAGCTACAGACCTGTTTGATCTATCCTGATAGGCTGCCAGCACTGGTTGCTATAGCTACAGACCTGGCTTCTACTGCAGCGTAGTGAAAGCCAGTAAACACGCCCTTGAATTCAAAGTGAAACCAAGAAAACAGGACTGAGGTAAGATGAATCAATGTAGTGAGATAATCCCTTTAAGTCTCTTAACAGATTCAAGATAAGTCAGATTCTTAAGAACAGTCAATACTGTAACATAATGTCTCGCCCCCTCTAAAAAGTGACAGCATTCTTCAAGTACCCACTTGACGGCAAGAAGCTCTCTCTTACTGATAGCGGTGTAAGGCCCCGTTCACACGGCTTATTTGCCGACGGATTGGCGCCGTATTCCGCGCCGGATTTGCGCTTCAATACGGCGCCAATCCGTCGGAGTCATTACGGTAATCCACTGCTCTCATAGAGAACAGTGGAATCCGTCGCTCCTCCCCGCTCGGCAAATCCGCCGCGGGGGGAGAAAGTGACAGGCACATTATTTACGGCGCGGACGTGCCGTAAACAAGGCATTGTCGATGGGGCCGGGGAGTGGCGCCCCCGCCGCGCGCCGGCCCCGCCCCCGCCCCGTATTCACGGCGGATTTGTGCGCTCAATACGGCGCACAAATCCGCCGTGAATAAGTCGTGTGAACACGGCCTTACTGTTGGTAGGAGAGAAACTGAGAGTGAAGAAGGCACAGGGATATAAATTCATCATAAAAGAAGACTTTTGAGACAAAACTGACACACAGCTACCTCAGAAGCATCAAACTCTACAATAAAGGTGTTACAAGTGCCCCTGGTGTCCGCACAGCGGGGCACGGGTGCCGCCACGTCCCGGCTCGGTCCCGCGGACGTGGCGCTGGATCCGCACGTCGGGCCACAGGCACTCACGCAACTCTAAGTCTCTGCAGCTATACCCAGCTCTCCTCACTCCCTGCTTTTCTCCTGCCAGCCAGCTTGTGCGTTCTAGCTTTCTAAAGCGCGCACATGTGCCAGCTCAGTGAATTCTAAAGGACCAGCATGCTGTTGGTTTGTTAATCCTGTTTAGTCCTGCCTTTTCCCTGATGTTGTTACCAGATCTATTGTGCCCATGCCTATAGAGAAAGTGTTTCTTAGAGTTTTCTGTCCATACCGTGTACCAGTCCCCTTGCCTCTGTCCACCGACCACGCTTGCCTGCTGTCTGGCCTGACCTTCCTGCCTGCCACCCACTGCAACTTCTCCACCTACGGTTCTGTAGTGTCTGTCGGTCCTAGGCTGCATCTCTCCTTGCTGACCAAGTGTGACGAAAACTCTAAGGCCTGTAGGGGTTTCATTACGCAGTGCATGTGGAGTGGTGCATGGCAAACCAGTTTCCTACAGAAGGCTCCAAGTTGGCATTCATGGTCAGTCTCTCCCCTTTGGGACATGAACGATCCTGTGACAGCGAACCTCCATGCATTCCTGGATGAATTCCACAGTGTTTTCAAGGAACCCGCCCGTGTGTCTTCTGCTGCGACAGCTCTGTTAGACCTACGACAAAGGGATTCCACAGTCGGGCATAGCGTTTCATACTCTTGCCTCTGAATTATCATGAAACAACGAGGTCCTTGTTGTCACGTTCTGGACATTTCAGAGTTTCAAAAGCTGTTATAGCATTAGATTTGCAATTATGTAAATCTACCCCCCATTTCATATGATCCTTCAGTGGATAAAAAATTACAGGTACATTTTCTATAATAATTTACAAAACCTAAAAATCTTTGCAGGGCTTTAAAAGAGGTTGGTTGTATAGCCTAACTTTTATGGGATCCATGCAAAGTATGAGAATTTGAAGAACATTGCGTAAATGTTTTACATGAAAGGAGAAGTCAGAAGGAAAAACTAAAATGTCATCCAGATGAATTACAACAAGCTGTCCAATAAAATTCAGAAAAATATAATTGACAAAGATTTGGAAGACTATGAATACAATAATCATGCCCAAAAAACATAACCAAATATTCAGTGTCCCCAGCACTCATCGGAGAAGTAGAAGGATGAATATGACCTAGGGAATTTACATTAGGATGTAGCTCAATAGCACAATCATATTATCTATGCGGTGGGATTAAGTCATAGCCTGTCTCAGAAAAAACATCAGCAAAATCTTGGATATATTCAGGGAACGGTGACTAGTCAGGAGAAACAATGCAAACCTAAAACATCATGCAACTGTTAGGCTATGTGTACATGACATAAGTTAAAATGCCATTGGAAATCCAGTGGTATTTTAATTTCGCCATACCGTGGTTTTTGGCACGGGTTTGCACTAAAAAACTCAGACAGTTTTTGGATTTCATCTGGTGGTTTAGAAATCTGACAATAGAAAATCTGTGCTGTGTAGACAACAGCTTTGATTTTCTATTGCGGTCTATGGGGCACTGGTTACCGTTGGATTTTCAGCAGATTCTAAATACTGTATCCGCCGAAAATACAACCAGAAACCATTGCTGTGGAGACATGGCCTTAAGACATCTGGGACTCCACTGAACAACATCTACTTTCTCCCAGTTGATTACTGGGTTGTCTGGGTAAACCCAGAATTAGGTCTGTCAGTAGGTTGTCTATCTCAAAAAAATGAAATAGATTCGGAGTGCAAAATATCCCATCTCTAAAGTAACCTGTGGAGTTTGGAGTCTAACTGCCCCTTGTAACCAAGGGGTGTTGTCCACAGCAATTACATTTACAGGAACCATGATTTGTATTGATGGGATTCCCAGTTTGTCAGCGTCTCTTGAATCTATAAAACTAGCTGCAGAACCACAGTCAACAAATGCCTGTCCAGAAAATAAGTTATTGTTAAATAATATATTAACAGGCAAAAGAAATTTCTTCAAAATAGAGGGAAACACCTGACACCTTCCTGAGAGCCAACCAGGCATTGGAGTTTCAGCTCCACAATAGAAGCATAGTCCTTTTTGTTTTTGGAATGGCACAGTAAGGCCATGTTCACACGGCTTATTTCGCAACGGATTTGCAGCCATATTTACGGCCGCAAATCCGTTGCGAATTAAGTTACAAACAAGTAACTGGCTGTTTTACATTGATTTGAATGGGAAATACGTGTCGTCGTTCAGACAACACTTATTTCCGTTCCGGATTGCGGCCGCAATCCGGCCGCAAAAACAATGTACATGTCAATTATTTCCGGACGGATTCAACAACTATAATGAATGGGGATGGTGAATCCGTCAGGAAATCAGTTCCAAATACGTGCCACACTTAGTGGCACTTATTTGCAACTGATTTGCAACTGATTTCGGAACATATTCACGTCGGAAATCCAACGTGAATCAGTTCTGAAATCAGCCGTGTGAACATAGCCTAAATCTCAGCTGCATGGGTTCTTCATCAGATAACGAAGCCTCCGTGGGTGTGCATTCCCATTGGTCAAGCTGAATAGGGTAGGTAACCAGCAAATCCTTGAGTGTTTCTGAGAAGCCTTGCCAAAATTGACAACACAGAGCTGCATCATTCTATTGAGAAAGTAGGGAGCAATGCCTAAAGTAGTCCTCAGCAGGTCGATGTCCTTCTAGAGAAATTTGCATGCTGCCAAGACACAAAGGCTCTGTCTACACTGCAGAGAAAAACGTCAGTTTTTTTCAGCGTTTTTCGTTTTCTAGAAATGCTGGAAAAACGACTGAAATCATCTCCCATAGACTTCTATTGTAAAACCCTCCTGCTGTCTACACTGAGCTTCTTTTTTCTGCTAGTTTTTTTTACTGCTCGTCTTTTGCAACATATTCTAAAAAACGCCAGAGCCGGGCAGAAAATTTACTACAGGAGTCTATGTAAAGCGGCGGACGCCTTTTGCCGCGTTTTAGCGGCGTTCTTTGCCGCGATTTTTCAATGAAATCTCACCCAGGAGACCCAAGGTCGCTAACGATTTTTGCGCAATTCATATATTTTTAGCTAAAAATAAGTTTTTTTTACAGATTTTGGCACTAAAATCCTTTCTTTTTTTACAGATTTTGGCGCTAATAAAGTTATCTCACTTCTGACACTAGAAATACTTTTTTTTACGGATTTTTGCGCCAGAATCTGTTTTTTTACGGATTTTGCCTCTAAAATCCTTTTCTTAACACATTTTGGCGCTAATAAAGTAATCTTGCTTCTAACGCGGAAAATATTTTTTTTTAACGGATTTTGGTGCCAGAATGTTTTTTTTTACGGATTATGACGCTAAAATCCTTTTCTTAACATATTTTGGTGCTAATAAAGTTATCTTGCTTCTGACGCTAAAAATCAGTTTTTTTACGGATTTTGGCGCAAGAATCCATTTTTTTTTACAGATTTTGGCGCTCATAAAGGATTTTAGCACCAAAATCCGTAAACAAATGGACTTTAAGGCCAAAATCCTTAAAAAAAACATATTTTTGGCAACAAATGTGAGATAACTTTATTAGCGGCAGAATCCGTAAAAATACGGATTTTAGCACCAAAATCCGTAAAAAAATGGACTTTAGGATCAAAATCCTTAAAAAATTGTATTTTTGGCGAAAAACGCAAAATAATTTTATTAGCGGCAGAAAACGTAAAAATACCGATTTTAGATCCAAAATCCGTAAAAAAAATTGACTTTAGGGCCAAAATCCCTAAAAAAAAAAACATTTATGGCGACAATACAGAGATAACTATTAGCGCCCAAATCCGTAAAAATACGGATTTTAGCACCAAAATCCGTAAAAAAAAAATGGACTTTAGGGACAAAATCGTAAAAAAAACTTATTTTTGGCGACAAATGCGATGTAACTTTAATAGCGCCAAAAACTGTAAAATGACTTACAAGATGACATATAAATGCAATGATGTGCTTTATATTCCCTTTTGTAGGGAGGAGTTACATCCAATGGCTTAATTTATGCATACATTAAAAAGCAGACTTGAAGACAAGCAAAAAACGCGTGTAAAAAAGATGGCAAAAATTGCAAATCGCAGCAAAAAACTACCGTTGTGTCAGCCGCTTTTGACAGGCAGTGGACAGAAAACTCAGTTTTATGAACGTTTTTAGTCATTTGTTTTCAGGTCGTTTTTTTGTCCACTGCAGTGTAGCCTTAGCTGCTAAATTACACTGTTATCTTTGCAAATAAATACACTTCTATATGCCCTGTAGACCTGACATGATGGCACAAGGCTTCTCCCTGGTTAAAGGGTTAAAGTTGCTCTCGGTAAGAAAAATAAGATCAGAGACTAAGGCCATGTTCACACGGCTTAAAATGGGCCGTATTTCGGTCCGTAATTACGCGCCGAAGTGCGCCAATTACGGGCCGAAAACGGCCCATTCATTACGGTAAAATTTACAGTTCTCAAAGAGAACTATGGATTACGTCTCCTCTCCCCGCCCGGAAACCGCCGGGCGGGAGATAAATGACATGTCACTTCTAGCGGCGTAAAACGCGCCCCTAGCAGTGATAGTCTATGGCCGGGCGAAGTGGCCGGCCCCCCTGCTTACTCCCCCGCCGCCCGCCCCGCCCCCGTCCACACGGCGTAATTGCGGGGCGAAATTACGCCCCGCAATTAAGCCGTGTGAACATAGCCTAAGATGCAAGCTCTTCAGCCCAGCCACTGCTAGAACAGAGAGGTGGTCGGTAACCTAAGAAAGTTTGTGTAAACAAGCAGGAGAGAAAACCTGCTGTATCTCTGAAATGAAGCAAAATCAGAACAGAAATGTATTTTGCAATAATCTTTATTTTACTTTGCCAAAATGTTTAAAGCTAATCAATGAGATGGAAATAACCTTTTTAATTGGTTCTTGATCTCTGATATGTATTGAAACTTATCCATCACTGCTAAAGAACCATCTTTGTCATATGTCTTGGTGGTGATTCATTTATCATTGTTCAATTCAATTAGGGTGGCATGTATGAATATGAACCCCCCATTCACTATATTTTTAAAGAGCCACACTCCAGTATCACATAGTCTCCCAAAAATTGGGAATCTCACAAGAGAACAGAGTGACTTTTGATCACTATATTTACTATTTTGCCATAGGCAAATTTAAACCTATAGTTCCTATCTTAAAACACAAAACATAACGTTTTTTATTAAACCTTAACCCTATACACACTATTAAAAACCTATTTCAAACCAAAAACATTTACCCTTTTTGCTCTGAAAGAAGGAATACTCCTTTTTCAATTATCAAGTCTGTGGACACCACCTATTAACAGTAACCTTTATAATAAAGCAATTTACTAGCCCAAAGGGGAACCCAACCCTCCATTTGGGGGCAGTCTCCTAATCTCATGGACACAAAACAAATAAGGCCCTCTTGTGACACCCCGCGCGGGTGACATTCTAGACAGGGGTAGAAATCAAAATTTAAAACTCAATCTGCCCCCTCCCCCGACATGTTTCGCCAGCTAACCGGCTTAGTCAGGGGTTAGAGGTCCGATCACTTTGGGGGTCAAGCTCTTTTTCCTTTATATATTTAGGTACAACACCCATTCAGGTGCTCCCCAAATTTAGCCATCAGAAAATCCACAAAAAACCCACCCCCCCTTTCTGCTCTCCTGCACGCCCCACTCTAATATGTCTGCAAAGCGCCACCATGCTCCCATAAACCAAAAAATCCTCAACAAATTCGCACCCCCCCCCTACGGGGCTTCGCCCCTTTTTACCGCTGCCCGCGCCAACGACGCACCAAACAAAAACCCACCCTGACGGGTGGGCTTCCCGCTAATTTCCCTCATACTATTGCAATTTCGTGGCTCATTTAGAACGGACAAGCAAATGGGTTTACATTCCACAGCACACTACCACTTATCAACTCCCAAAAGTCCCTTCTTTTTCCATTACAATATCATATTCTTTGGGAATAAAAATTCCATTGTACTTTAAACTATTCATATTATCTTCCCAAAAGCACTTCTCCATAACTAAAAAAAGATATTCATTTTAAAAAAGCGCAACCCTTATTAAAAAAATATTCCATTGAAACTGTACACTTTTTTCTAGACTATTTCCAAAAACCCACTTCTCTTTTACATGTAATATTCTACTTTTTAAAAAAACTGCGGCCTATGGTTAGCCCGCCCTCCCCTCCTGTTTTTCACCTATACCTACCCCATGAAGTTTCCTCTTACGGGTCACGGCTAGCCACCTAATTAAATAGGTCACAAGGGGAGCATACAAAAATATTAGAATCTTCAAACGCTTTGCATCTGCACAAAACATACTCCTTTTATTAATTTAAAGTTAGCACAAAATCAACGCAGCAGCAAAACAAAAAATCTATACATGAGAAAAATTTTCAGAATAAAGTAATCTACTCCCGGGCTCGTCCGCCACAACAACGGGGATGCATAACCATAGACCAGCTCCAACCAACCCCTCCCATGCACAAAGCAATATACATCATCCCAATTTGTTAAATAGAAACCGTGGCCTCACGTGATAAATACATTATCATACAAGACAAGGGAAAAAAGGGAACAACGTAGGGGGGGGGGAGGGGGGGGGTAGGAGGAGAGAGCAGGGGGGAAAAAACAAATGTGAACCGAGCTTCTAATCATATATCAACTGTGCAATCCACGACCTACTTAATCACATAATCATTTTTTCTTCAAAAATTATTATATAGGGAACCAGAAAGATTAAATAAATGCTAAAAAAGAAAACCCTTCATTTAGGCCTTTAGTTTTAAAATTATTGATCGTAATCCACTGCCTCTTCCTGAACAAAACACACCAGATCACCCTTATTTTCCCCTAGTTTTTCACACAGAGCCCCAGAATTTCAGCATTTTCTATTTCACCATTATGACTTCCAAAATGTGCCCCTTTCGGGGGGGACACCTCTTTTTAAAGTACTCAGATGTTTTGAGTTTTCGACGCCAAATCCCCTGTAGGTTTTTTTCCCCCATAATTTGGGCCAAGTACACATACCCCAAAATCACTCCTCGGTTTTATAATTGATGAATTTGCCCTTTCCAAATTTCTCTTAAAACAAAGGGATTAACAAATTCTTTAGTTTTCCATAGAAAGGAAAAGAATAAAAAAGTTGCCCCCAGGATAGAGCCTACCACCGGAGACTGTAACCCTGTTTTTTTTTCCATCTCCCTCAAAATGACTATTAAAAATTCATCCCCCAAAATTTTTTTCCTCTCCCAAAGTGACCTAGGGTATTTAGGATCACCTCAGAAAATACTGGACTGCCCCCCAAAATGTCCAAAGTCTTCTAAGTATGCCCCCCATTCATTGACCCCTTATCCAGGGACCTATACAATGAAATTTAAAAATTTTTTTTCTTTCTTCTTTTTACTGTTAATAAATGTCCTCTGTCACTATCAAAACCCTTTAAACTCAAACATTTTTTTTTTGGGAACCCCCCTTTCCTGAAAAAGTGCATTTAACTTTTAACATTCTTTATTAAAAACCTCTAAAGTAGACAATTCCCCCGAGCCCAAGAAATTGGCCATGGGGAAACCCCTTTTTTTGAAAGGTGATGCCCCTAAAAAATGTAATAAAATGTTTGGGAGCCGTATTTTTCCGAAATATCTTTTCTAATCTGCTTGTTTTCATCCAACTAATTTCAAGATCCAAAAAATTTATTTTCTCCCCATGAATTTTTAAACGTGATTTTTCCCAATTTCAATCATTGAGTCTAAAAAAAAAAATCCATGAAAAATTTTTTCACTACCATCCCAAAAATCAAAATACATCAATAAACGCCTCCAAAATAAAATCCAACTGTGAAATTTCAAAGGGTTTTAGAAAAAAAAAATGCATCCCCCACCAAAACCCAAAAAAAATTAAACAAACCGGCCACAGACTGTGCCCATGGCTGCTTCCTTAAAACGGGATAAAAAAGGTTCCATCGAACAAAAAATAATATGGGTTCAAAACAAACCAATAACTGTAAAACAAAATCATTGTGTTCCTAAAATTTTGTACCCTTTTGTTCAAAAAATATTTATTGCTTTCAGGCCCCAAACATTCTGATTTACGTTAGGGGTTTTTAAAGTTAAACTTTCAAGAAGGGACTTTCACTCACCACTAATCGCTAATTCTATCACAGTACCTTCTATCTTTAAATATGAAGGAAGGCCATGACAAAGGGCACATAACATCAACATACGTGCTAGGTCCTTGTGTTAAAATTTTTTCTACCTAAACTATTGGGTTTCCCCGGTATTGGCACAACCCTTTATCACTTTTGGGAAAAGCTAAAAGGGAGCAATAGTAGGATTCACATTTTTGCCCTAAATTTTTTTCTCCCCAGTAATTAATTTTTTCTCAAATTTCCCCGATCCAAAAACCCTTTTTTTTTCCTTAGATACCATTTTTGGGTCTTTTGGGAAACCTCTCATATGTTTTTTAATCTCAAGTATTTCTCAACCTTTTCCCATAGTCACTTTATTTAAAGACATAATACCCCCCTTTCACTGGTTTGATTACTATTTCCCGTTAATTTTAAATTCTGCAATAGTACTTCTTCCTCCCCTTTTAAATTTAAAGAAGAGGTTGTCGTCTGGGTCCCAGTTTTTTTTATATCTTGCATTACAAATTTTCCCAAAAAAAGAAACAAATAAATTATATTGTGATATCGGAGGTGTATTCCAAAATTTTTGGTTTAAAAATTTTAAAGGGTTTTTTAAGGAATTATGGGGCCCCTTCCCCTTTCCCAACCTGCAATTTTTTTAAGTTTCCCCCCAATTTTTTTTTCCTCTAGTTTCCTTTAAAGTTTTTGTTCAAAATTTATTTTTCATTTTAAGATATTTATGAAAAACCCAAACTGTTACAGACATGGTAGGGGGTCCCGGGGAAAACCCCAAGCGTTTGACTAACCACGCCGGGGGGAACGGAATCTAAGTAGGTCCGGTTTTCCCCAAGCCCGCCCCCAAAGCGGGATGGCCCTTCCCGGGGGTGGATTACTACCAGGTCGCTCCCCCTGACGTGACTTGCTTGCGGTGGAAACCGAGGGTTTGGGGTACAAAACGTAAAGGGCAGGCTCTTTATGGGGGAACAGGCAAAGGTAAAGGACAGGCGGGCAATGGTTCGGGGTTCAAAGGCGGGGGCAAAAGGTACAGTACACAGAAACGGAAAAAGGACATTTGGAACCCCTTCCCTCTCCGGGGCACAAGGCACAAACGATTCGGCAAAGGTGCGGGGGAAAAAAGGCAGGGCTTAAATGGGGTTTCCGTGGGGGGTGGGGAACCAATCCCCGGCGCACTGTCCCTTTAAATTTCCCGGCAGTCCCGCGGGCGAAATAGAGGGCGCGCGTGCCCCCCGGCCGGCAGCAGGAGCGCGCCCCAAAGGACGGGACCGGGCGTGGCGGGTAAGTGGCGCCCCAGAATCCCGGGGGTTGTCCGGGGCCCCCGAGCGTGGGGCCGGGGCCCACCGGCCGCAGCGGAGGTGCTGCGGCTTTGTGGGTGTTCTGCGACCCGACACGGGGGTCCCCGGGGGGAAACCCGTAACAGAAACCCCCCCCCTTTTTTAAAAGGGCCCCCCCCTTTCGGGCCCCATAAATTAGACAAGAGCCCCCTTCCAGGATGTTTTCCCCCGGGCTCCCAGGACCTTTCCTCGGCCCCAAAACCCCCTTTTCCCCAGTCCCCCAAAAAAAAAATCGTCTCCCCCGAACCGTCTTAGGGGCCCCAAAATTTATTTTTTTTGGGACGGCAAAAATATTGGTGGAATCAGCTACGGGAGAGGGGGGAAAACCAGGGAAACCGAGAGAAGGGGTTTAGGGGGTGACCGGCTTCAGTAGGGAGAAAATGGAAGGAGTTTGGGAGGCGCATGGTCGGGGGACCCGGGAAACTTGTGGGCCCACAGGTTTAAATTTGGCCCTCAGGACTTAAAAAGGGACCTAAAAAACGGGGACCCACTTGTACTGGGGTTTTTTAAAAACGGATATATTTGGCGGGACAGCCAAACCTTATCCCGGGGACAAAGGAAGGGGGGGCCTTCTTTTTTTGTCCCCCTTGGGTTTTTCTACGGGCCGGGGGCCTGAAGCGGGGACGGGCGCGCTCCCTCCAGACAGCGGATAGGTCACGGACCGGGACGGGTCCACACAGGGCCCATGGGAGGAGGCAGAGGGAAGTGGAAGGGGTGGGCCGGGTTTGCCGCCCAAAGACAATGGGAAGGGGGATCCCCCCAGCGGAATCAGAGTCCAGGGCTTAAAAAACCGAAAATTCCCCCCAAAGGTAGTAGATGGCCCGGGCATCTTTTTTTGGGCAGAAGGGAAGTGGCGGAGATAAGTCCCTGGGACCTGATTAACCCTCCCACCTTGCCCATTGGATTGTGGGGGTACGAAAGGGGGAGAAGTCCAGTTCCACTTGCAAAAGGAGCAGGGCCTCCCCAAAAAATCTCGAGACAAAACTGGACCCCCCCGGCCCGAGACTTTTTAAAGGGGGGGCCCTTTGCAGAGGGAAAAATTTTTTTTTAAAAAAAATATTGGCAAACCCGGGCGAAAGAAAGGAAAAGCCCGGCAAGGGAACAAAATGACCCCATTTTGGAAAAACGGTCAGTGCCCAAACCCAAAAGGGACCGTTTTAACCTTCAGAGGGGGTAAGTCAGTTATGAAGTCCAGGGCAATAGGCCCCAAGGACACCAGGCCCGGCAGGGTTGGAGTAGCCCCGCAGGTTTTTGGCGAGGGGGGACTTATTGCGGGCACAGGTGGTGCAGGCCCCCAAAAAACCCTTTTCCCATCTTTAAAAGAGCCCAGGCCCCCCCAGGGGAACCCGGGAAAAACCCAACGAAAAAAAATTCAACCCCCCAGGGGGGCCCGGCTAGGGGAACAGTAAACCCCTTTTTAGGACCCTAAAACCGGAGCGCGGGGCGACTTTTTGTCTTCCCTGGGGGCCCCCTTGGGGGGTTTGTGGGAGCCACGGGACACAGACTTCCCGGGGGGTACAATATGTTGTGGGGGCCGCCTCTTCCCCCCCACTAAAAATCGGGGGGAAGGGGAAGGGGCACGGCCTTGAGGTTTTTTCGCCGGTCGGAAGTGGTTGATGTATTTTAAAAACGGGCAAAGAACAGAGCCCATCCGCTTAAACGAGGATTCAGATTTTGTGCGTCTGGAGATAGGGGGGGTTTTTTTGTGGTCAGTGAAGATTTTCCGGGAAAAAGGACCCCCCTCCAGGAGGTGGCACCTTTCTTCTGGGGCAATTTAATTGCTAAAATTCCCCCGACCCCCGGGTGTATATTTTTCTCTGCTGGTGGAAGGTCCTGGAAAAAAACCCCGCAGGTCCGGGGTCTTGCCCTTTGGGGCCCCCTTTTGGGGTGAGCAGTGCTCCAGCCCCTAGGGAAGAGGGTCCACTTCCAAAAAAAGGGGTTTTTCTCGGTATCTGGCGGGTTAACCCCGGTGCGGGGGCCCGGAATGCTGCCTTAAATTTGGGAAAAAGGGCTTCTTTGGCGGCCGGAGGCCCGTTTCGGGTTGGCATTTTTTTTTAGAAAGGGGCCAAAATTTGGGTGCAAACCCAAACGTTAAAAAGTGCGGGAGAATTCCCGGTAGAAATTTTGGGAAAAAACCCCAGGAAACGTTGTATAGCCCGACCCAAAAACCCGGGGGGGTTGGGCCCCCCACTGAAAGGAGGCAGAGAGTTTGGTGGGGCCCCATCCCAGCACGTATCAAGATTATGACCCAAGGGAACGGGAGGCTGGTCTGGTGAAATGGGGTTTTTTCCAGTTTGGGTATAGAGGGTTTTCTCGCGCAGGTGTTCGGGAAACCGGGCCCGCACATTTTAACTGGGGGGGTTCCCAGATGGGGGAATCCCAGGGGGTCATCCAAGTAACCACTACACAGTTTTATGGGGGGTCCCAAAAAATTGCATTGAAAAATTCCGGGGGAAAAGAGGGCCCGGAGCTTTTGATAACCGGGGGGCTTTTCCAGATACTAAAAATGCCCATCAGAGTATTAAAGGGCCTCTTCCACTGTCGTTTCCCCGGGAAATCCGGAGGAGTTTAAATGCCCCCCCCCCAAGCCCCAATTTTGGGAAAAAAAAGGAACCTTTGGGCCCCCCCTGGAGACGGCCCAAAAGAGTTGTGTTTTAAAGGGCCCAGGGGGTACCGGTTCTTGATGGTGATCTTTTTTAGCCCCGGGTTTGTCAATGCAGGGCCCCCTCGGGGGATCCTTTTTTTCTTCCCCAAACAAAGAAAAATCCGGCCCCCGCCGGAAAAGAAATTTTTGCGGATAAACCCTTTCGTAGTTTTTTCTTCTACATAGGCCGACTTTACCCCGTTTTTCCCGGGACGGGAGCGGTTAAAACCCTACCCGGGGGGGGATTTGCCCCGGGTAGAAAGGTCTTGGGGCAACCCATATGGGCGATGAGGGGAAGTTTTCTCAGCTCGCTTTTTTCGGAAAAGACCCCTTGGGAAAGTCCTGATAAGGTTGGGGGAAACCCGGGTAGTGGCTTGGGGGGAGGATTTGTGGAGGGCTGGGGCGCACCCGCCCAACGAGACTGGCAGCCCGGGGCCCCAGCGCAAAACTTCATGTCTTCCAATCCGCTTGGGGGCGTGCCCGCTGTAGCCAAGGAAGCCCCAGTAGAACAGCGGGGGAAAAACGGGGGGGAACACAAGAACGTACCTTTCCCGGTCAGGGGTTTCCCATTTGTAGGAACCCCGGTTTAGGCCGGTAGGGGATGGAGTCGCTTAATAGTTCACCACTGAAAGGGGGAGATGACCAAGGGTTTTGGGTTAGGCGGAAAACCCCCGAGAGACGAAAACTTGGTCACCAACGAAGCATCCCTAAAGCTCCCAGCCGATCCGGGAAACCAGGAAGGGGCCCACACCGGAACGAGGTTCCGGAAATTTGGGCGTAACCGAGCGGCAGCATGAGCCGGGGGAAAGGGGTTACTCACACCTAGGGACGGCCCCCCTCCCACGAAACCTAGGGCCCTGCGTTTTCCCCGGGGTTTCCGAAGAAGTGGGAAAACCCCCACGGAAGTTTTTCGGGGGTGCCGCCCGGAAAAAGGGCCCAAAAACTCCTCACGCCGTCGGGCAAGCTCGGGGGAGACAGGGGGGGGTACTGTCCACTTTCATTGGGCCCCCTTCCAAGGTGGTGGGGGGGGCAGTGGGGGACGCTGAAAACACTGGGGCAAGCGGGGTCGCCGACGGGTTTTTAAACGGTTCGCGTTCCTTGGGGGGGGCTCCTCCCTCCCCTCCGAGAAACCCGGGTGTCTATGCGGTTTGCCCGAAAGGATGAGCTCAAAATTAAGCGTCCGGGGGAGTCCCCCGGGGGGCGAGGGCATCCTTAAACTGGCCCGGGGAAAGGCCCCTTTTTGAATGGCGCACAACAAAAGGGACTTTTCCCTGCCAATTCAGAAAGGTAAGGTGCGAAATTGCACGGCGTAGTCGCCAACGGAGGAGTTTTCCCCTGCTGGGAGGTTTAATAAAGCGGTTTCAAAAAGACGGGGGCGCGGGGAGGGTCCTCGAAGACTCCGTGGAACTCCTCAAGAATGTCCCCCAGAAACAGCTGTGATAGGATCGCCTCGGTCCCAAAGTGGGGGTTGCCCAGGCCAGGGCTTTTCCCCGGGTAGGAGGGCTGGGCCACAAAGACCACCTTGGATCTTTTGGACGGGAAATGACCGCCATAAAATTCCACGTGGGGGAACCCCTGGGTGATGAACCCCCTCAGGGCCCTTTGAGTCCCCCTCAAACTTCGTCGCTTTGGGAAAACGGGGTTTAGGGCCAGCGGTTTTCCCCAACGAAATGTTTCTGGGTTGGCCCCGGCCCCCCTTTGTTGCGGGTGATGGCCAGGAGCTCTGGGATTTAAGTAGTCCCAAATTGGGGTTTAGCGGTTGCGCTTGCTGCGGATTTGTTTAGATTGCTGAGGGCCCCGGTAGTTAAAAGGGCAGAGACGCCGGTTGAGGCCCCCCTTGGCGGGATCCCTGGCCCAATCGAAAATGTTCCCGGGCGGGTAGTGGATCCTCTGGGGCCACCACAAGCGATGACGTAAGCCCCCGCCAGGGGGGGGAAAACTAAGTAGGGTTTGGTTTTTTCCAAACCCGAGCCCGCCGCAAAGCGGGATGGACTTTCTGTGGGCGGATTATTTCCAAGGGGGGGGGCCCCTCCCTGACTGATTGCTTGCGGTGGCAGCCCAGGTGTTGCGTGGTACAAAATCGGGGAAGCAGGCCCCGTAGTCGGGGACAGGCAAAGGTCAGGACAGGCGGCAATGGTTCGTGGTCAAGGGGCGGAGGCAGAAGGTACGGTACAATATAAAAGGAACAAGCACTTTTGGAACGCCCCCTTCCCCCTTTCCAAAAGGGGGGCAAGGGACTATCGATTCGGCAAAGGGGGCTGGGGGAAAAGGGGAGGGGGTTAAATAGGGGCCCTGCCCGGTGAGAACCAAACACCCGGGGCACTGCCCTTTAAATCTCCCCGGGAGTGCCGCCCCGCGGGGACTAGAGGGCGCGCGTTTGGGGACCCGGCCGGCAGCAGGAGCGCGCGCCCGGATGGTACCAGGAGCGTGGGGGCGGTAAGTGCGCCCCAGACCTGCCGGGGTGTCCCCCGGCCCCGGGGAGAGGAGGTGCTCGGCGTTGCGGGTGTGCCTGCGCCCGGCACGAGGGTCGCAGGGGGGTCCCAAAAAACACCAACCTTCTGCAAAAGTTAAAAATATCTTTTACCCATACAAATTCATTAAAATTTTGGGGATGGAAGTGAACGTAAAAAAACCGCCCCCAACCCCTGTTTTTGGGTTTTCCATCTATAAGAGGATAAAAATTTAAACACTTTAAGTGCTCCTGAGATTGAGGGTTTTCATTGTGTTAATAACCTGTTTCCCTTTTTTTGCCATAGTGGCGTATTTTTATTTTCCATTTTAAATAATTTCCTGTGCCCCAAACCATGGGCCACCACACCACAGGAGAGAAGAGGGCAATGTATTTTACCCCCCCAAAAATTGGTCCTTTTTCCGGGTTGGGTTTTCGAGGATTCGGGTTTGTACTGTTGAGTAAAAGGGTTTTTTTTGTGTTTTCTTATTTGTTTCCCAAACCCCGTTTTTTCTCCAACCAGTTTTTTTACCTTCATATAATATTAAAGGGAACCCGGGAGGATTCTTTTACAGCAGAAGTCTTGAATCTGATCCCTTTTCTGGAAACTATAAATTCTTGTATTAAAAAAGGCTTTCCTGTTTTAAAAGGTTGGTGCTCCACCAGGGCTTGATAAAGAAAAGGAGCTATTTCCCTTTTTTTCAAAGCCCAAAAAAGGGGTTTAAAAGTTGAGGTTAGAAAATTTAGGTTTTTAAAAAGTGTGATAGAGGTTAAGAGTTAACATAATAAAAAAAAAATTTTTATGTTTTTCAATTTGAGAAAATGAAAGTTTTTAAATTTGCCTTGGCAAAAAAGTAAATATAGTGATCAAAAAATCACTTCCCGTTCTCTTTCGAGAAATTCCCCAAATTTTTTGGGGGGCCATTTACAAGTTTGGTGAAAAGGAATTTTTCAAGTGGGGGAAAATAGGGAAAAGGCAGGTTTTTTGGTCAGAAAATTTTTTTGGGCCCTTTTTTCAAAAGGAAAACTAATTTTAGTATTTTTAATCAACCAATTTCCCGGGAATGGAAACTAACATCCCTTAGCCTTTTAGGGAAAATTTAAAAAAAAAACTTAAAAAACAACAAATTCGGGGCAGGCTTGGAAGTAAACCCGTCTAGAGACATATATACAACAAAAAATTTTGTTTTAGAGGTTAAGGATCAGTTTTTAGACCAAAAAACACATTTTTGAGGACCCTATTTTTTTCAAGGGGTTGGGAAAAAAATTTCTAACTGAATGCCCTCTGAAATTGATGAAATACCCGTCAGAATATGAAAGAATTTCATTCAATAAATTAAGTGAACAACCTAAATCAGGAGATAGTGGAGATTAATAACTTTCGGGCCCATCCAGATTTCCCTGAACTAGAAAAAAATTACACGAAATATAGAATCTCTGAGAGAAGAATAAAGAAAGGAAACAACAAATATCTGAGGGATCGGAAAGATTTTGATAACACTCAGGTTTATATTTGGAAAAATAGTAGATTTACCTACAAACCTAATCTATATTCAGATTTGCGGGCGAACACAGAAAGACAGACAGACAGGCAGGCCCTGTGTTTAGGCCCTGCATTGCAATGGGTTTTTATTAACAGTTTTTGGCCAGTTTTTGGTGAAATAAAATTTTTGTATGTTGGGGCGCCTGTACTTATATTTGGTACAGATCTTTTCTAGTAACTGCAGGTGTATTTGATAGGTGCAAAACTCAACTTTTATTATCTGTACACGATTTAATTAGGTTTTTTTTCACTTTGGTGCAGCTCAGTTTTTTTCAAAGACCCACTTTTTTTTACAATAGGATACAGAAAATTTTTCTAGTCACCGCAGGGTGTATTTATAGGTGCAAAAACCACGTTTTTTTTATCCTACACAATTTAATTACGTGTTTTTCACTTTGGCACAGTCCAGCTTTGTTCATAGAGCCAGCTTGATCTAAAATATGAAAACAGCAAAATTGTAGACAACGCAAGTGTATTTATAGGTGCAAAAAAACACTTTTTTTTATCCGTATACATTTCAATTTGGTGTTTCTTTTTTACTTTGGTGCGGCCCAGTTTTGTTCATAGAGCCCCTCTTGACTTAAATTTGAATTTCAGCAATTTTGTAGTCACCGCAGGTGTATTTATAGGTGCAACAACACCTTTTATTATCCGTTTTTTACATTTCAAATAGGTGTTTTTTTTTACTTTGGTGCGGCCCCGTTTTTTTTCATAGAGCCACCTTGTACTTAAAAATTTGAATACAGCAATTTTTGTAGTCATCGCCGGTGTATTTTATAGGTGCAAAAAAAAAACACCTTTTATTATCCCTTTTACATTTCAAATAGGTGTTTTTTTACTTTGGTGCGGCAAAGTTTGTTCATAGAGCCCCCTTTATTATTATTATTACTTATTTTAAAGCGCCATTGAATCCAGGGCGCTGTACATTCGAGGGGGGTTACATACATAACATAAGTCAAACAAGTACAGTGATAAGTGATTAATGACAAATTGGCACGACAGAGGGGGAGAGGACCCTACCCGCCCAGGGCTTACAATCTACAAAGGGGGTGGAAAGAGACAGGAAGTGAGGGGCAGACATGTTTGTGGAAGGGAAAATAGTGACAACAAGGTTAGTGAAGGTTAAAAGGCAAGCCTAAAAAAATGGGTTTTCAGGTTGGCTTTTGAAGCTGGTGCAAATGTTAGGCGCAGGTTCGCCACTTCAGGGTGCGCCCCGCCCTGAAGGGGCGGGCAATGGGCGCGGCGTGGGCGCAGTGTAGGCATTTCGGGGCGGGACGCGGCGCGCTCGAAAACCCCGAGGCTTGTACGATGGCAGCTCGCCAAAGTGCGGCGTAATGCAGCGCTCTGCAGCTCCGACAGGCAGACCTAGTTTATTTGGTCTAAATGCACCGGCGGCGGCGAAGTGAAGCAAGAATGGAACATGCGAGGAAGCATACAGAAGATCGCAAGAGAAATCTCGGCGCTCCGCTCCGCGCAGCATGGAGTATGATTCCAAAAAAATCGCCTTTATAAAGGCGGAAAACATTGTCAGAAAAGAGCTCAACCTCAAAAATAAAAAATATTTTAAAAAAAAATCACTTTCCAAAAATCGAGAACGGCGCAATATCAGGAATTAAGATATTGGAAATTGCCGGGAAATACAGTAATTCAAATTCTGAAAGCTATTCTCATTGGTCAGCATAAACCAGCCAATCAGAATAGGAGCGACACTGAACCATTAAAACCTATGGAGAACTATTGACCAATCAGAATCAAAGGCGGGACAGTTCAAAACACAGTAAAAATGCAGAAAAGAGCTGATTGGCTGAGCTAGTGGGGGCTTGGTTATCCCGGCCAATCAGAATAGGAGCTACAGGAACCCATTATAACCTATGGAGAAGTTTGAACCAATCAAAATCAAAGGCGGGACAGTTCAAAATACAGTAAAAGTGCTGAAAAGAGCTGATTGGCTGAGCTAGCGGGGGCTTGGCTATCCCAGCCAATCAGAGCGCGAGCTACTTCTCCCATTGTAGTCTATGGAGAGATGGGCGCAATGCAAATTCGGTGCTCAGCGCCGTGCGGCATGGAGTATAATAATAAAATCATTTTTATTAAGTGTAAAACATTATCAGATAAAGCGCTGAAACCTTCTCTAAAAATAAAGCAGTTAAATCCCTAACAACGCGTGTGTCGCCGAGACCGGCGCTACATAAGAAATTGCAATAGAGAGAATTGCCGGGAAATACAGTAATTCAAATTGTTTAAGCTCTTCTCATTGGTCGCCATAAACCAGCCAAACAGAATAGTAGCGCCTCTTTTAACTTAGCCAATCACAAACAGAGCTCGCTCTGCATTTCTTTTCCCATAGAACTCTATGAGAAAGTAGCTCGCACTCTGATTGGCTAAGCTGGACGAGCCCCCGCCGCTTCAACCAATCAGCTCTTTTCTGCCTTTTTACTGTCTTTTGAACTGTCCCGCCTTTGAATATGATTGGTCAATTTTTCTCCATAGGTTAGAATGGGCCACTGTCGCTCCTATTCTGATTGGTCAATTCTCCTCCATAGGTTAGAATGGGCCACTGTCGCTCCTATTCTGATTGGCTGGTTTATGGCGACCAATGAGAAGAGCTTAAACAATTTGAATTACTGTATTTCCCGGCAAGTCTCTCTATTGCAATTCCCTATGTAGCGCCGGTCTCGGCGACAAACGCGTTGTTCGGGATTTAACTGATTTATTTTTAGAGAAGGTTTCAGCGCTTTATCTGATAATGATTTACACTTAATAAAAATGAGTTTTTTATTCATACTCCATGCCGCACGGCGCTGAGCGGCGAGATTGCATTGCGCCGATCTCTCCATAGACTACAATGGGAGAAGTAGCTTGCGCTCTGATTGTCCGAGATAGCCAAGCCATCGCTAGCTCAGCCAATCAACTCTTTTCTGTATTTTTACTGTCTTTTGAACTGTCCCGCCTTTGATTTTGATTGGTAAAAACTTCTCCATAGCTTATAATGGGTCTTTGTCGCTCCTATTCTGATTGGCTGGTTTATGCCGACCAATGAGAATAGCTTACAGAATTTGAATTACTGTGTTTCCCGGCAATTCTCTCTATTGCAATTCCCGATGTAGCGCCGGTCTCGGCGACAAACACGTTGTTCGGGATAGAATTGATTTAAGTTTATAGAATGTTTGAGCTCTTTTTCAGAGAATATTTTACATTTAATAAAAATGTTTTTTTTATTCATACTCCATGCCACACGGCGCTGAGAGCCGAGATTGCATTGCGCCCATCTCTCCATAGACTACAATGGGAGAAATAGCTCGCGCTCTGATTGGCTGCGATAGCCAAGCCACCGCTAGCTCAACCAATCAGCTCATTTCAGCATTTTTACTGTATTTTGAACTGTCCCGCCTTTGATTCTGATTGGTCAATAGTTCTCCATAGGCTATAATGGGTCCCTGTCGCTCCTATTCTGATTGGCCGAGATATCCAAGCCCCCGCTAGCTCAACCAATCAGCTCTTTTCTGCATTTTTACTGTATTTTGAACTGTCCCGCCTGATTCTGATTGGTCAATAGTTCTCCATAGGTTTTAATGGTTCACTGTCGCTCCTATTCTGATTGGCCGGTTTCTGCCGACCAATGAGAATAGCTTTCAGAATTTGAATTACTGTATTTCCCGGCAATTTCCAATATCCTAATTCTTGATGTAGCGGCGTTCTAGATTTTTGGAAAGTGATTTTTTTTATGTATTTTTTCTTTTTGAGGTTTGAGCTCTTTTTCTGAGAATGTTTTCCGCCTTTATAACGGCGATTTTTTTATTCATACTCCGCACGGACATCTTTAATGATTTCTCGCTGTTCTCCAGCCTGTCTCGCATCGGAATACATGTGAGGCGCAGTCCCGCACAGCGCCCATGTCCCCGCACTGCGCCCATGTCCCCGCACTGTGCCCCACACACTGGCGAGGCGCAGGGAACTTTTCCCCGCATGTATGAGCGCATCTCCTCGGACGGCGAATCTTAGGCACAGCGCCGCACTGCGCCTAAGTCCCGCACTGCGCCCCAAACACTGGCGAGGTGCGGCGGACTTTTGCCCGCATGTATGAGTGCACTACCTCGGGCGGCGAATCATAGGTGCAGCGCAGCACTGCGCCTCAAACACTGGCGAGGCGCGGCGGACTTTACATAGGATGTATGAGCGCGCCCCAGTGCCGACATAAATCAGGCACAGATTTCGCCGGAAAACCGGCGGAAAGGTGCGCCCCGACGTGGCGAGATTCATACATGTCGCCCTTAGTTTTAGGAGACGTGATGAGAAGAAGGAGGAAATGGAGGACAGACAGTCAGGGATCCAGGAGAGTAGAGAAGTGACATCTGGGCCGGAGATGTAAGTTGGGTATCGTCAGCATACAGGTGGTAATGAAAGCCGTGTGATGCTATGAGCTGACCGAGGCCAAGAGTGTAGATAGAGAAGAGTAAAGGACCCAGGACTGACCCCTGAGGGACACCAACAGAGTGAGGCCGGGGGGAGGAGGTGGAGTGAGAATAAGAGACGCTGAAAGTCCGATCACTGAGGTACGAGGAGATCCAGGAAAAAGCCAAGTCCGTGATGCCGAGGAAGGAGAGGATTTGTAGCAGGAGGGAATGGTCGACAGTGTCAAAGGCAGAGGACAGGTCTAAGAGGAGGAGCACAGAGTAGTGGCATGAGGCTTTAGCAGTTACTAGGTCATTAGTTACTTTGGTTAGGGTGGTTTCGCTAGAGTGGTGAGGTCGGAAACCAGATTGTAGTGGGTCAAGAAGGGAGTTGGAGGAGAGGTGGGAGGACAGCTGAAGATAGACGTGCTGCTCGAGGTGTTTGGAAGCAAAATGGAGCAGTGAGATGGGACGGTAGTTGGACAGAGAGGAGGGGTCAAGGGTTGTTTTTTTAAGGATTGGAGTGATAGTAGCATGTTTAAAGGCGGAAGGGAAGGTGCCAGAGGTTAGTGATAGGTTGAACAGATGGGCTGGGATGATAGAAGCACTGAGGTCTGGGATGAGGTGGGATGGCAGTGGGTCAAGACTACAGGTAGTGAGGTTGGATTTTGACAGTAAAGAGGAGAGCTTGTCATGAGTGACCATGGGGAAGCAAGTTAAGGGGGAAGAGCAGTTTGCAAGGGTCGAGGAGGGTGGTGGGGACTGCGGGCTGAAGCTTTCTCTGATCTGGTTGACCTTCTGAAAGAAGTGAATGGCAAAGTTGTCGGCTGAAAGGAGGGATGGGGGAGGAGGTGCTGGGGGGACGGGGGAAGAGAAATTGAAGGTTTTGAATTTAATTTTTCAGGGGTTGTGAGGGCAGGAAAGGGTTAAAAAAGCGGGGGAAATAGACCTGTTTGGCTGAGGTGAGTGGGAGATTTTTAAATGTCTGCAGTGGAAAATTTTTTGTTTTAAGGCAAAAAGTCATTAGTGGGGTGATTTTCTTCCCCGCGGGGGTTAACCGGCAACTGTGGAAGCCGCCCTCGGTTGTGTAGGGAGTGGTGTGTGCCAGGGTTGGGCTGTTTATTTTTTTGGGGGTTTTGGTTTTGGGGGGTGTGGAGGGGAGGGAAAAATGGGGGTCTAAGGGTGGGGGGTGTTTTTGTGGTTGTAGAAAATGGTTTTCTGGTCCCGGGTCATTAAAGGAGGGGGATAGTGGAAAGAGGTGAAGAGAGTCAAGAGAGGTGCAAATTTGCACCTTGCACTTAAATTTTTAAAAACAGCAATTTTTTAGTCACCGGGAGGTGGGATTTATAAGGTTCAAAAAACCCCTTTTTTTTTCCCATACAATTTTAAATAATTTTTTTTTTTTTTTACTTTGGGGGCGGCCCCCCAGTTTTATTCATTTAGCCAAAACCCTTTCCCCAATAAATTTTTAATTAAAGCAATTTTGTAGTCCCGGGATGTATTTATGGTGCAAAAAAAAACCTTTTATTATCCCCCTTTTACATTTCAAAATTTTTTTTTTTTTTCTTTGGTGCGGCCCCCCCGTTTTTTTTCATAGAGCCCCCCTTGCACTTAAATTTGGGAAAAACAGCAATTTTGTAAATCCACCCCCCCCCAGGTGTATTTTTTAGGTGCAAAAAAAACCTTTTGTTAAACCCCGGGTTTCAAATTTTTAATAGGTGTTTTTTTTTTACTTTGGTGCGGCCAAATTTTGTTCATAGAGCCACCTTGCACTTAAATTTGAATTTAAACAATTTTTTTATTTTGTTGGGTATTTCATTGGTATAATATGTATTTTATCCATATAATTTTTTAAAAAGCCGGGATTGAAAGTGGTGGGGGGCCCTATTTTTTTTTTTAAATAGCCACGTTTTTACGACAAATTTTGAAAGAAAAATTTTTAAACAAAATGTTTGGGTTTTTCATTGCTGCAAAAAACCAATTTTTCTTTTCCCCGGGAACTTCTGAATAGTTTTTTTGCGCTGTTGAATCCAGGTTTTGGGGCAAAATCGCGCAAATTGAAAAAAAATTTTTGTTGGGAAAAAAAACAATTCCTGGGCCCACTGGGGAAATTTTAAAACCCCGGGGCCTGAAGGGAAGAACACTGTTGATTTTGTCTTTAAAGGTTCTTCCCCCAGAGCAAATTTTACAGGTTTTTCCCCAAAAAACATTTTAATTTCCCAATTTCCCAGTTGGCTGGGAGGGAAAATTTGAGGGATTTAAAAATAGCTTTTGATTTTCCGTCCTTTTTAAAAAAGAGACTTTCCAAAACCTTCCAAAACCTTTTTAAAAATTTTTTTCTTTCTGAAAATGGAGCGAAATGAAGGGGGTAAGCGAGCAAAAGAGAGGGGTAGGACATGGAGGTAGAGGTACGAAGAAGGTGCTCCTTCCAGTGCTGGCGACAACACGCATGCCAGCGGATCGTCGGTTTGACAGGACCGTCAGGCCTGTCATGCTGGTTAGGGCCCTGTGAATCTCAGTAACGAACAGCGTCGCCAATCTGTTCTTCAGTGGTTAATGCAACCTGCATCCAGCAGTCTTACCTCCTCGTCCTACCCAGTCACGGCCACAAATGTCGTCATCAGCATCATCCAACATGAAGCGAAGGCAGCCCAAATGTCAACTCGTGTACCCACCACTGTGGATAATCCATTTTCTGAAGACCTCTTTGATGACAAAATGCGGTTGGGGTCAGAAGGCATGTTAAAAGATCAAGAGGCCAAGAGGATGATTTTGTCTGCTCTGACGCCCAGTTACTGATGCCATCAGAGGAGGAGAGGGAACGCCGTCAATCGGCAAAAATCCTGGGCGTTCGGCAACGCCTTGCAGTGCCTCTTGCTTGTAGCCCGCAGCTCCTGGATGCAGAATGTCAGGACGACAATTCACCTGTGTTGATGATGATGATGACGACATTGCGGATCCAACGTGGTCTTTTCCAGCAGAATTTGCTTGCGAGCGCTTCATCACTGGACGAGGAGGAAGACGATGGGGTAGTGTCAAGATGGGTCCCGCCTCAAAAAGGGAGAGGGCGGTCGCAAAAGTCTGCTGATATGATTCCGCCAGCCACGGTCAGCGGAAACACCGCTCCTCGCTTATCGCCGTCGAAAAGGTCCAGGACCTCTCAAGCCTGGGCCTTCTTTGAGCAAGCCTCTGATTCACCCAGCGATGTCATATGCCACCTTTGCCGTAAACGCATCAGTAGAGGCAAGAATCTTAGGTGTTTAACCACCACCAACATGTCTAGTCACATGCAGCGAATGCATGAGTTGAAATGGAGGGAACACTTGGCCAAAAAAGGCCACACCGATGCCGGCCTTCCAACCACTGTCACACCCTCTGTCTCTGCATCCTCCACCACCACCAAGCGTTCCTCAGCTGGCCATGTGTCTCAGAGTCATGATCAGGGATCAGCCTCTGCTTCAGCCTCCACTGTCGCCCGAGTACCACCAGTACCACCAGAGACCCATCCTACCCCTTCTCCTTCCACCAGTTTGATGACCTGCACGTCGTACAGCGACCAGTCTAACAGCCAGCCTTCTGTCTTCCAGGTTTGGGAGCAGAAGAAACACTAACTCAAACCATCCCAAAGCCAAAAGCCTGAATGTCGGCATTGCCAGGCTTTTGGCCTTGGAAATGTTGCCTTTCCGTCTGGAGGACACAGATAGGTTCCGCCACGTCATGGCCCTTGCCTGCCCCCAATACCAGATGCCGAGCAGGCATTTCTTTGCCAGAAAAGCCGTCTCTGCCCTGGCCAGCCACGTGTCATCTAAAATTTCAAGCGCGTTGTCTGCATTTGTGTCCGGAAAAGTCCATCTGACCACCGACACATGGACTAGTAAGCACGGCCAAGGTCGCTATATCTCTGTGAGAGCTCACTGGGTGAGCTGGGTGGATGTCTCTGGTGGTGACTGTGGCTCTCAGGCTCGGCGCACGCTCTTCAAAACCGCAGGGATGGTGCAGGGCTCTTTCCCCCAAGGTCCTCTGGTGGCATCACATGCCCAGAGAAACCAGGCCGTATTGAAATTAATCTGTCTTGGAGACCATCCACACACAGGTCAGGAGCTGTGGACGGCTCTCTGCAACGAGACCGAGCGCTGGCTGGGTGACAAGAACCTTGTGCCAGGCAAGGTGGTGTGCGATAACGGTCGAAATCTGCTGGCCGCCCTTAAGATCAGTAGACTGGAGCACATCCCTTGCCTGGCACATGTCATGAACCTTGTCGTCCAGAAATTCCTAAAGCGCTACCCGGGTCTGGACTGCCTGCTGAGGAAGGCTTGAGGTCCCAAATTTCAAACTTCCGCCTTTCGCTTTCCCCTGCTTCATCCCCCCCCTGGCTGCTTTTTAAAGCGCCCAGCCGGCCTCCCTTTAAAAACCATCTCATTTTTGGGACATGGCAACACGCGGGGGAATTCACCCCCCCCACTTTCTCCAGCGATTGGGGGCAGCAGTAAAAATGCCTTTAACCAGTACGAATTTGAACAATGGCCTAAACAAGACCGGTGGGGAACCTCGGGGGGGTTTTGAGCCCCCGGAGTGGGGGCCCCAGGTGAAAGACTCTGCACCCCCTTTGGGCCAGTTTAAACCCTTTCGGAAAAGTTTTACCCACCCAAATTGGTCAGGGGGCCCGGGGAAACAAGGCCTTGGTTCACCCCAATGAACCCCCATTTGTGGTAAACTTAGTTCGGGCCCCCAAATTGTTGGACACTCTGAAAATAAAGGGTCCCCCCCCCGACGGGGGAAAGGGAGACGGACACAGAGCAAAACGGACCCATTTCCCCCTAACCGGGAATCCACAAGGCCCGACGTTTTTTTAAATTTTTTATCGTCTTTAATTGGCATTTTGATGGGGGTTTGGGGACTATTTGCAAGGGGGTTCCCCCCACCTCCCGGGGGTGCATAATCTGGGGGCGGGGCGGGGCTTTTAAAAAAAATTGTCCCGGGGGGAAGGGGAGGAGGAGGATTTTTTCCCTTAAGACCCCGCGTTACCGAGGGCCCCCCTGTTTTTGGAAAGGGGTTTGGGCCGCGAATTTGGGGCCCTGAGGAGGAAAAAATGGGGAAAAGGATGAGTTTGCTATCCCCCCTGGGACCCAGAGGTTTGGGGGAAATAAAGGCTCCATTTCTCACATGATGTTTTGGATGCCCCCCATTTCCCCCAACATGACCCTCCCCTTTAAAGGCCCCAAATAAAAATTTAAAAAACAGTTTCGGGTTTCCCACCCTCCTGGATCCCTGGTACAAAAAACCAAACTGGGGCATTTTTCCTTCCACCTACTAAAAAATAGAAGTAAAATCGGAAATGGAAACCTTCCCTGATTGATAAAGGGAGACATCGTTTCGTCTCCCTTCACATTCCCCAAGTCAGGTGGAAAAATTTCGAGCGACATACAGCATAGATTGCTAAAGTAGCCATAGGGGCCCAGCAGCGGGAAAAAAGGGGCAGAACCCCAAATGGGTGACCTTTTGGTTTTAACCTTTTTTTCCCCTTTCCTCCCCAAAGCGAATGAAGGACACACATAAAACCCCAAAAAAGGGACCAGTTTAAGTTCTTGGCCAAAAACCTCTTTAAAAAAAGATTTATCGGGCGCTCAAAAACCGGGTGTTTTTGGATTTTTTTCCCGGGCCCCCAATAGCCCTTTGGGGTACCCAAAAAAAATGGAAAATTTGGCCCCGCTCGCCGAACGCCATAGAGGTGTTGTCCTGCCCGCACCCCACCCAAAACGGGAGCGGAAATTTAAACACAGCTGGAGGGGAGTCTTACAGAAAAAACCCGGGAAACCGGCCCTTTCCCCACAGATAATGGGGATCTTTTTACTTTCATCAAGTTTAATAAGGAATGGACTCTGATGTTTTTGGGTGGCCCCAATTCCCGAGGTCACCGATTAGTTCACATTCCCCTTCCCAAAAAAATAGTCCTCCGAAAACTTTTTTTTTAAAAAGATAATTTCTTACTGCAATTTTTTTTCTCGGTTCCCCCAAAATTATTTTTTTCTGGGTTTTTTTTGAGGGGACTGTAAAAGACACCAATGGTTTTTAAAAAAAAAACCGTTTTTTCCCTTTAACCCCTTCTTTTTTTAGAATTTTTCCCCAAATTTTCCCAAAGGTTTTGGGGCATGGGGCCTGTGGAAAATTCAAACTAGAAACATGGGCCTTTTGGGAAAACAAATGTGGCTTCTAAGTGGCTTTTTTTCCCTCACCAAATTTTTTTCATTGGGTTAAAAAGACATTTTTTATTTTCTTTTTTGGGTAAAAGTTGCTGGAGATACAGCTAGAATTAAAGGGGCCTTTGGAAAAAAAATGTGGGGTTCCAATGGGTTTTTTCCCCCCAACAATTTTTTAAAGTGGCTTTTGTCCTCAAGGGGGGTACAGGGAGCCCTGAAATGGGGAAACCCCCCCCACGGTTCCCCCCCCTGAGAAGGGTTTCCCTAGGCGGCAGACCCGGAAAAACTGGGGCGACCCGTCCCTGCGTGCTAAAGTGCCCGGGGGGCCCCAGAAAAGGAAAAATTAGCACCGGTAGCAAGGAAACAGAAAAATACGCAGGGGGCAGCCTCAGTGCGGGATTTTAAAAAGTGAAACCCTAAAATAACCCCCCCCTTTTAGCTGATTGGAGCGGGCCCCCCAGGTCCTCCCATTGGCTGGTTGCGCCCGCCTCGTGTCAGGATTGGGCCCCCGGGCCCACTGTCACTCCACAGTTTTCCCCGCAAAAAAATAGTCTTTTTAGGGTGGGGCGGGTGA
>JAODAL010039922.1:0-37487 GCA_025379985.1 Phyllomedusa bahiana
CTTCACCCATGCCTGGGGTTTGCTTAACCCCCCCCACCTTTTACCCCCACCCTCCCCGGGGGAAAAAAAACAAAAAAAAAAAAAAACCCCCCGGGGCCCCCAAGATTTTCACAGGGGGGGGAGGAAATTTCTCTGCCCCCCGGGACCAAACCCCCCCAAATTTTTTTAAAGGCCCGAAAAATTTTTCCACCCCCAAAGTTAATTCCACCGCACCCCCCCGGGGACCACGGGAAATTTTAAAAATTTTTAAGGGGGAATCACCCAATTTTAAGTAAAACCTAATTTTAAAACCCGGGCGGGACCATTGTAAACTGACCCCCTTTTCCCGGTTCCCATCATTAAAAAAAACTTCGCGAGGGGGGCCCCCAAAACCCCGGGAATTTGGTTTTTTTTTTTATTTTTTTTTTGTTTTTTGGGGTTTTTTTTGGGGTTTTTTTTTTTTTTTTTTTCTTTTTTTTTTTTTAAATATTTTTTTTTTTTTTTTTTTTTTTTTTTTTTTTTAAATTTTTTTTAAAAAAATTTTTTTTTCCCCCTTTTTTTTTTTTTTTTTTTTGTTTAATTTTTTTTTTTAAAAATTTTTTTTAGGGTTTTTTTTTTTTTTTTTTTTGTTTTTTTTTTTTTTGTTTTTTTTTTTTTTTTTTTTTTTTTTTTTTTTTTTGTTTTTTTTTTTTTTTTTTAAAAATTGGGGAAAAAAAAAAAGGGGGGGTTTTTTTTTTTTTTTTTTTTTGTTTTTTTTTGGGGTTGTTTTTTTGTGGGGTTTTTTTTTTTTGTGGTTTTTTTTGTTGGGGGGGGTTTTTGGGGTTTTTTTTTTTTTGTTGTGGTTGGTGGGTTTTTTTTTTTTTTTGGGGGGGGTTTTTTTTTTTTTTTTTGGGGGGGGGGTTTTTTTTTTTTTTTTTGGTTGTTGTTGGGGGGTTTTTTTTTTTTGGGGGGGGGGGTTTTTTTTTTTTTTGTTGGGGGTTTTTTTTTTTTTTTTGTTTAAAAAAAAATGGAAAAGGGTTTTTTTTTTTTTTTGGTTTTTTTTGGGGTTTTTTTTTTTGGGGGTTGGAATCAAAAAATTTTTTTAAAAAAAAAAAAATTTTAAAAAAATTTTTTCCCAATATTTCGGCAGAGTACTTGCCATTCAACGGGGACATTTTTCCACCGTGACTTCAGAAATTTAAACAAACAAACAAGTCCCCATAGGTCAACGAGGCTTGACTGAAAAACCTTTATTCTACTGTCAAGGGGTTGGAGAAATTACTGATCAAAGGGGGTAGGCGAAACGTTTTATCACCAGGTTCAGCTGGGAGGGCCGGACTTTTCAGGGGTGTTTTGGAGCAAGGGGCCCCCGGGCCCTCATCTATTAAACACAGGGCAGCTAGCAGGGCCCGAGCAAATAGGGGCTGAGAGCAGGGGTGGTGTTCGTCAACTAAGCATGCAGGGTTTATAGCATGCCTGATTTACAGTGAATTTCGGTGAGAGCCCCGGGTCGTCCGCACCATTAAACGGCAAAAAATGCCCCATAGCAGTAACGAAAACATCGTGCTGAAGCAGAATTCGAAACGGAAGTGTGACTCAACCCCTTTGCCTTCCTCAGTCAAGTCAAGACCCGGTACGCTAGAGAAATTTCTGCCTCACAGACCGCTTTCCCCTTCGTATAGTGCGGGCCAATTACTTCACTTGAATGCGTTGGGTTTACCTCCCCGTTTCCCCCCCAGGGGCCCTTTTTCCCTTTGGGTTCTTTTTCTCGTTTTTACTCAAAGGGTTTGGGGGGAAAATTTTCTCGTTTTTTGGGGGTGCGAATTGCTCCAACACCATGTCCTCTAATAACCTACATCGTTCAACTTTCCCGTACCTCCCTTTTACAATTCAGAGGAATATTTGTATCAGCTATTTTGTACATGCAATTTTTTAGTAGTTTAAGGGCTTGTTCACACGCGTTTTGTGATCCGTTTTACGGATCCGTTTTACGGATCCGCAAAACGATCTAACAATTGTCCAGTGTGATTAACATTGTGTTTTGAATGGCAAAAGCGCATCGCTGTTCCCACGGGAGATCAGCGATGCGCTTTTGAGGGCTCTCCTGTGCTGCGCTTTTCGCATACGCATTAAGAATTGACATTTAAATTCTTATTTATTTTTACGCAAATGAAAGCCCATAGGAGATAATGGAGTCTGCTTTTGGCACCTGTCCAAAAGCGCTCCACACTCCGGGCACGTAACAGCTGCGCTTTGCACCCTGAAAGCGGATGCGAAAAGCGCACTGGGAGGCTGGACGGGGATCGCTGGAAAGGTGTGCGTCGGCAGCGGGAGCGCAGGTGAGCATCGGCAGCGCAGGTGAGCATCGGCAGCGCAGGTGAGCGTCGGGAGCGGAGGTGAGCGGCGGCACAGGTGGGCGGCGGCGCAGGTATGCCGGGGCGACGTCGGAGGTGTGCGGCGGCGCAGGTATGCCGGGGCGTCGTCGGAGGAGTGCGGCGGCGGCGGCGCAGGAATGCAGGGTCGGCGTCGGAGGAGGGCGGCGGCGGCGAAGGGATGCGGGGGCGTCGTCGGAGGTGTGCGGCGTCGGCGCAGGTATGCCGGGGCGGCGTCGTTGGTGTGCGGCTGCGCAGGTGTTCGGCGGCTGTGACTACGGAGGAGGTGTTCGGCGGCAGTGACAGCGGAGGAGGTGAGCGGCAGCGGTGACAGCGGAGCACCGGGGGCAGCCCACAAACAATGAATAGGAGCCGGACAGACAAAAAACAATGAATAGGAGCCGGGGGCAGACACAAACAATGAATAGGATCCGGGGGCAGACACAAACAATGAATAGGAGCCAGGGGCAGACACAAACAATGAATAGGAGCCAGGGGCAGACACAAACAATGAATAGGAGTGGGGGGAAAGAAACAAACAATGAATAGGAGCCGGGGCAGACACAAACAATGAATGGGAGCCGGGGCAGACACAAACAATGAATAGGAGTCGGGGGCAGACACAAACAATGAATAGGAGCCGGGGCAGACACAAAAAAACCCAATGAAGGGGAGAAGGGGCAGACACAAACAAACATTGAATGGGAGAAGGGGGCAGACACAAACAAACAATGAATGGGAGAAGGGGGTAGACACAAACAATGAAAGAGAGAGAGACTCTCTCTTTTCTTCCTCTTCTAAAACGCATCCGGAAAGCGGATGCGTAAAACGCAGCTGAAAAAGCAGTCAAAACGGATCCAAATAAAGTATCCATTGCTGCGTTTTGCGGATCCGCTTTCCGGATGCGCTTTTCAAATGCGAAAAAACGGATCCGTAAAAAGGATCCAAAACGCCGTGTGAACAAGCCCTAATTGTAACGGTGCGGCGCCGATGGACGTACGCCGAAGCGCCAACCGCAGACATCCGGGTGTGGATCCTCTGTGATCACCGCAGGCGAGGTGGTAGCTGGAGGACCACGCCAGGAGTGGAGTCTAAGGGCCCCTGGTCTTCGCCAGAGCCCGCCGCAAAGCGGGGTGGACTTGGCTGCGGGACCCCCAGGTCATTGCCCCTGACGTGGCTACCTGCGGTGACAGCCGGGGTGCATGACAGGAATCCAGGCGGGGAAGTACAGGAAAACAGGAACATGTACAGCAGGATACAGGAGGGTTAAACGTACATATAGCACCACAGGATACGGCAGGAACTGGACGGTAAACACAATCAGGTACAGACCGGGGAACACGGCAGGAACAGGAGAGCACATAACAGGACGGGAACACGGCAGGATACAGAGACACAGACACGACGGAACGGCCGGGAGCTCAGATACAAAGACACTGGACCAGCATCTCAGGGTTAAGGCTCAAACAGCAGACCTGAGATGCTGGCAGGAGCTCAAGAGGGAAAGCAGCGGGACACGCAACAGATTTCAATGAACTGACCCAGAGTAGAGACAAAGAACTTCCTCTTATAGCCAAGGTCGGGGGTGAAGAGGAAGGTGCACAGAACAGGAAACTATAAATAGGCAGGAAGCTGCCGCGCGCACGCCTTAGAGGCACAGTGCACAGACAGACCCAGAAGCAACAAGACTGGACAGGCAAGTACATAGCAAACACAGGCTGCTGGACCCCTGCACAGGGAGCCCCAGCAGAGACATGGCAGGCACGGACAGGCCAAACGGTCCAAGGCAGGGACCGGGGCATGAACCGTGACAGTAACCCCCCCTCAAAGCCCCCTCCTCCCCCTCCAAATCACAGAATGGCATTCCACATAGGCCAGGGGCCCGCAACTTCTACGGGGCAACCCCAAAACCAAGTACAGGCTGTATAATACCAGTATAGGGAAAACCTAGAAACGGAGGTGCATGGAGGAACAAGCGGGGCACTAGGCAAAATGGGAGGGAACCCAGGGTGGGACCGTAGCCACAGGGGACTCAGAAGGCTCAGGGTGGGACCGTAAGCCACGGACTCAGAAGGCTCAGGGCGGGACCATAAGCCACGGGACTCAGAAGGCTCAGGCGGGACCGTAAGCCACGGGGACTCAGAAGGCTCAGGGCGGGACCGTAAGCCACGGGACTCAGAAGGCTCAGGGGGGGACCGTAAGCCACGGGGACTCAAAGGCTCAGGGCGGGAACCGTAAGCCACGGGGACTCAAAGGCCCCAGGGGGGGAACCGTAAGCCCGGGGACTCAGAAGGCTCGGGGCGGGACCGTAAGCCACGGGACTCAAAGGCTCAGGCGGACCGTAGCCACGGGACTCAAAAGGGGCTCAGGGCGGGACCCGGAAGCCACGGGGACTCAGAAGGCTCAGGGCGGGACCGTAAGCCACGGGACTCAGAAGGCTCAGGGCGACCGTAAGCCACGGGACCAGAAGGCTCAGGCGGGACCGTAAGCCCGGGGACTCAGAAGCTCGGGGCGGCCCGGGAAGCCACGGGGACTCAGAAGGCTCAGGGCGGGACCGTAAGCCACGGGGACTCAGAAGGTTTCAGGGCGGGACCGTAAGCCAGGGGGACTCAGAAGGCTCAGGCGGGACCGTAAGCCACGGACTCAGAAGCTCAGGGCGGGACCGTAAGCCACGGGGAACTCAGAAGGCTCCGGGCGGACCGTGAGCTATGCCAAACGTAACCCAGGGCGGACCGTGAGCTAAGCCAAACGCAAGCTCTGGCCCGGACCGTGATCTGGGCCAATCTTAAGCTCTGGGCTGGACCGTGAGCTGGGCCAAACGTAAGCTCTGGGCTGGACCGTGAGCTGGGCCAAACGTAAGCTCTGGGCTGGACCGTGAGCTGGGCCAAACAAAGTTTCCTGGGCTGGACCGTGAGCTGGGCCCCAAACGAAAAGCTCTGGCTGGACCGTGAGCAAGGCCAAACGTAAGCTCTGGGCGGACCGTGAGCTAGGCCAAACGTAAGCTCTGGCTGGACCGTGAGCTACCAACGTAAGCTCTGGGCTGGACCGTAGCTAGGCCAAACGTAAGCTCTGGGCTGGACCGTGAGCTAGGCCAAACGTAAGCTCTGGGCTGGACCGTGAGCTAGGCCACGGTGCAGACACTCTAACGAGGGCAGGTCACCCCGGCGGGATCCATGGTCCAGTTCATACTGTAACGTGCGGCGCCGATGACGTACGCCGAAGCGCCGACCGCAGACATCCGGGTTTTGGATCCTCTGTGATCACCGCAGGCGAGGTGGGAGCTGGAAGACCCCGCCCCGGGGTGGGGTCTAAGGGGCCCCGGGTCGTAGCCAGAGCCCGCCGCCAAGCGGGAAAGGACTTGGCTGCGGGGCCCCAGGTCACTGCCCCTTGACGTGGCTACCTGCCGGTGACAGCCGGGTTCCCAAAACAGCAATCCAGGCGGGGAATACAGGAACACAGGAACATGTACAGCAGGATAAAAGGAGGGTTTAAACGTACATATAGCACCACAGGATACAGCAGGAACTGGACGGGTAACACATCAGGACAGAACAGGAACACGGAGGAACAGGAAGAGCACATAAAAGGGCAGGAACACGCAGGGTACAGGAGACACAGACACACCGGACGGCCAGAGCTCATATGACAAAGACACTGGACCAGCATCTCAGGGTTAAAGGCTCAAACAGCAGACCTAGAGATGCTGGCAGGAGCTCAAGATGAAGCAGCTGGACACAGCAACAGACTGCAATGAACTGACCCAAGTAGAGACAAGAACTTCCTCTTATAGCCAGAGGTCAGGGGTGAAGAGGAAGGTGCACAGAACAGGAAACTATAAATAGGCAGGAAGCTGCCGCGCGCACGCCCTTTGGGGGCACAGTGCAAAAGACAGGACCCAGGAAAGCAACAAACGGACAGGCAATTACATGCAGAACACAGGCTGCTGGGACCCCTGCACAGGGAGCCCCAGCGAGACATGGCAGGGACGGACAGGGCCCACGTCCCCAAAGGGAGAGACCGGGGGCATGAACCGTACCTAATTCTAGAAAAACACATTTTTTAAAAAAGGATGGAGTCCCACCACCCTCTTTTTTCTTTTTTTTTAATTGTAAATTCAAATTTGTTGTCTCACTACAGGGATTGCTAGCTATGTTAAAGATCTTGCAAAAACAAGTCATTTTGCAATGTGTGTCTATTAACAGTGTCCTACCTATTCCTGTTTTTGACAGCACCATCACCCTTGAGCCACTCTTGACAATTGTGAAGCACAAATGTCTGTTAGAAACCACATTTTTTAGAACAGGACCTGCATGTCACAGCAACATGCCCCCAAAAATTCAAAACATGACCCTTGAGCCACTCTTGACAATTGTGAAGAACAAATGTCTAGTAGAAACCACATGTTTTAGAATAGGACCTGTAGTATTGCTGCATTTCAAAGCAGCATGACCCAAAAAATTATAAAAAGGACTTCTCAGCCACTGTTAAAAATTGTGAGGAGAAAAAGCCACTTAGAAGCCACATTTCTGTTCCAAAGGGCCATGATCATAGCTGTATCTCACAGCACCTGCCACCAAAAAAATTATAAAAATGACTTCTCACCACTGTTTAAAAAATTTTGAGGGAGAAATGCCACTTAGAAGCCACTTTCTGTTCAAAGGACCATGATTATAGCTGATTTCACAGCACCATGACCCCAAAACCAATTGACAATGCGAAAAATTCTAAAGATAAAGTGGGGTAAATGGAATAAAGTTTTTTTTCATGAATCCTTGGTGTCTTTTAAGTCCCTCACCGCAAAACCAGCAAAATGAACTTTTGGGGAAATGACAATAAAAATTTTCAGTAAGAAATGATCATTTTAAGAAAAAGTTTTTCAAAGGACCATTTCTTTTGAAGAAAGAATGTGAAGTAGACCAGCAACTAATCGGTGACCTCGCAATCGGGGCCACAACAGCTGTGCTGAAGGACGCCCCAGATATGACGCTGCTGCTGGACAGACAACACCTCTATGGCTGGCGAGCGAGCTCGGGCCATTCATCCACCTTGGACACCCAGAAGTCGATTGGGTCCGGAACACATCCAAAAATAACGGTGTTAAGATGCAGATAGTCGTGCACCATGATCTTAAGCCGTCTCTGTGTGTTGTATGTGTGCCCTGCATTACATGCGTTGGTGAGGTGATCAATAAAGATTGCCAGAGGTCACCCATTAGGCTTCTGCCACAATGCCTGCCGCTACGGCTACTTGGCACTCTACTGCTGTCACGTTGCTGACGTTGTTCCATCGTGACATTTGAAGAACATGAAGCAGACGCACAGATGTCTCCAGTTGATCAATCAGCAAGGTCTCCATTTCCTGCATTTTACTCTCTATTTGGGTGGGTGGAAGGAAAGTGCTGAGTTTTGTTTTGTACCAGGGATCGAGGAGGGTGGCCACCCAGTAACTGTTGTTCAGTTTGATGGCCTTAATGCGAGGATCATGTTGGAGGAAATGGAGCATCCAAACACTCATGTGAGAGATGGAGCCTTGATTTCCCAAGCCTCTGGATCGAGGGGCACTAGCAAACTGATCTTCCTCCTCTTCCTCCTCCGCCTCAAACTCGCGCCAACCTCTTTCCAAGGCAGGGACATCGGTAACGTCGGTGTCCAGGAATACCTCATCCTCCTCCTCCGCTTCCTCCGGCACAGCTTCAACACAGCCCTGACTTGCCTGAGATAATGCACCCTGAGAGCTGAGGCACCGCCTTGCACTAGCCCTGGACCCCAAACCACTACCTAATGAAGACCGATAAAATTGTGAAACTGTCGGGCCTTCTGGATTCGACGGAGAGAAAGGCTCCGTGTCCGCATCTGTCTCCGTGTCCTCCTTCCTCGCTGGTGGGACCTGATGTTTCAGAGTGTCCAATGATCGTTCCAGAACTAAGATCACCACAATGTTCATGTTGACAAGGGCATTGTCCGCACTGACCATTTTGGTGGCCTCTTCAAAACTGGCAAGGATGGTGCAGAGATCTTTCACCTGCCTCCACTCTCGGTGGCTCAACACCCCGAGGTCCGCACCGCTGCTTGTCAGGCCATGTGTCACTTCGTACTGCGTAATGGCATTGCACTGCTGCCACAATCTCTGGAGCATGTGGAGGGTGGAATTGCAACATGTTGCCACGTCAACAATGAGACGGTTGACGGGGAGGCCGAGCTGACGCTGCAACGCAGCCAGGCGGGACAAAGCAGAGTGCGAACGGCGGAAGTGTGAGCTCATACCTCGAGCCTTCCTCAGCAGGCAGTCCAGACCTGGGTAGCACTTTAGAATTTTCTGGACGACAAGGTTCATAACATGTGCCAGGTAAGGGATGTGCTCCAGCCTACCGATTTTAAGGGCGGCTAGCAGATTTCAACCGTTATCGCACACCATCTTTCCTGGCACAAAGTTCTTGTCACCCAGCCAGCGCTCGGTCTCGTTGCTTAGAGCCGTCCACAGCTCCTGACCTGTGTGTTGATGGTCTCCAAGACAGATTAATTTCAACACGGCCTGGTTTCTTTTGGGCACGTGATGCCCCAGAGGGCCCTTGGGGGAAAGAACCCTGCACACATCCCTGGGGTTTTAAAAGATCGTGTGCCGAGCCTGAGAGCCACCGTCACCACCAGAGACATCCACCCAGCTCACCCAGTGAGCTGTCACAGAGCTATAGCAGCCGTGGCCGTGCTTACTAGTCCATGTGTAGGTGGTCAGATGGACTTTGCCGGACACAGATGCAGACAACGCACTTGAAATTTTAGATGACACGTGGCTGGCCCGGGCAGGGACGGCTTTTCTGGCAAAGAAATGCCTGCTCGGCATCTGGTATTGGGGGCAGGCAAGGGCCATGACGTGGCGGAACCCATCTGTGTCCACCAAACGGAAAGGCAACATTTCCAAGGCCAAAAGCCTGTCAATGCCGACATTCAGGTTTTGGCTTTTGGATGGTTTGGGTTAAAGTGTTTCTTCTGCTCCCAAACCTGGTAGACAGAAGGCTGGCTGCTAGACTGGCCGCTGTACTGTGTGCAGGTCGTCAAACTGGTGGAAGGAAAATGGGTAGGATGGGTCTCTGGTGGTACTCAGGCGATGGTGGAGGCTGAAGCGGAGGCTGATCCCTGATCATGACTCTGAGAGCTGAGGAACGCTTGGTGGTGGCGGAGGAGGAGGCGGAGACAGAGGGTGTGACAGTGGTTGGAAGCCCGGGATCGGTGTGGCCTTTTTTGGCCAATGTTTCCCTCCATTTTAAAACTCATGCATTCGCTGAATGTGACTAGACATGTTGGTGGGGGGTTAAACACCTAAGATTCTTGCCTCTACTGACGCGTTTGGGCAAAGGCGACATATGACATTGCTGGGTGAATCAGAGGCTTGCTCGAAAAAGGCCCAGGCTTGAGAGATCCTGGACCTTTTCTTCGGCGATAAGCGAGGAGCAGTGTTTCTGCTGATCGTGGCTGGCGAAATCATCTCAGCGGACTTCTGCGACAGCCCTCTCCCTTTTTTTTTGAGGCGGGAGCCGTACTGACTAGAGATGGGCGAATTGATTCTAACGAAGTGGATTCCCTTTAAATTCGAAAACTTCGATTTTAACGAGTCGAAATTTGGGGATTGTGGAACGAAGCGTGTTTTTGATTGATAAATGCCCGCGGCCATGGCTTACATGGGCAAAGAATCTGGGAGAAGAAAGGCGTACCTACATGACATGCAGAGTGAACCATCAAGACCGGCGGATCTGTACATCACCGCACTATATAAGTCCGGCGCCATGCTCGTTCTCACACCCTCCCGGCTGTGTAAGAAGGTGCTGCCCCCCTGCTCTATATGTCCTAAGAACCCACTTTTATACAGCTTGTTCAGAGCTTTTCCTACCTCAAATTCGATTTTGGGAATGAACTGAGTCCAGTGTGCGTCCAATGCAGCTGCATATACATTTTAATGCTATCTGCTCAGCAGTGTTCGGGAAAATACTTTGGGAAAGTATTTTAAATACAAAATACTTATGAATGAAGTATTTTAAATACAAATACTAAATATTTTAATCCCGAAGTATTTTAAATACAAATACTAAATACTACTTCAAAAGTATTTTCCAAATACTAAAAATACTTGAAAAATTGAAACAAAAAATTTAATAAAAAAAAAAAAAGGATCAGAGGTCCTTTAGTCCACTAGGATTAGCATCCCACCCTGCAGATATAACAGTGCCAGGATTCATTGTCTCCGACTCCTAAAAGAGATGTCTTGTCACATGGAGGAGAGGATGCTACATTAAAGAGAAACATACAGGTACCTTCTTTTAGTTACTATGCATATTAATGTCAGGCATTTGGGGATATTAATTTAGTTTCAGTAACTCCATGTGCTTCACATTAATAGCAGTTAACCCCATCATGTCCCTCATATTAACCCCTGTGTGCCCTATATAAGGGTTACTAATATGTGAGACACGTGGGGGTACTAATAAAGGACCTTAATTATGAAGATACCTAATTATTACCTCCATGTATCTCACATATCAGTAACTCTTATTTGACTCACACAGGGGGTTAATGTGAGGGACATGATGGGGTTAACTGCTATTACTATGAGGCACATGGAGTTACTAAGCTGTAATGCACATGACCAGACTTTTTATCTGCAATGGTGGATTCCCCCCCCCCCCTTGGCTTATACTCGAGACAATAAGTTTTCACAGTTTTTTGTGGTAAAATTAGGGGCCTTGGCTTATATCCGGGTCAGCTTATACTCGAGTATATACGGTAATTTTACGGAATGGATTACGCGATCGGGATGATTAAAAACTAAAAATAAATCAAGCTTCACTACAAGGTAGACTGGCGTTGCTGGAACGCACTGGAATTTTCCCTCCTCTCGTCTGACAAGTATTTTAAATACTATTTTAATTACTTGTATTTTAAATACTCCCGAACACTGCTGCTCAGATCTTGAGCACATTGAATATCCAAGGGTTATCTAAGCCTGTTCCTGTTGTATTCAGTTAAAGATACAGCATTTTTACAATGCAAAAACCACTTAATTTTTGGCACCTCATTCATTTGTGCAATTTAGAACCAGGGGTTAATTAAGCATTGTTCTGCTGTTGTGGTCACTAAAAGAAACGTTCTTTTTCACCGCCAAAGAAGAAATTTTGCCTGTAGCATAATTCATAACCGAAGGTTAATTACAAGTTTTTCTTTTGTTGTGTTCCGAAAAATGCACGCCGATTTAACACGCTACAAAGCTGGTAATTGTTGGCAGCACATTTCTTTTGCACAATTTACATCCAAGGGTTAACTAAGTATTTTTCTGCAGTTGTACTTAGTAAGAAGAAACTTTCTTTTTCACCGCCAAAAAAGAAAGTTTGCCTGTAGCATAATTCATAACCGAAGGTTAATTACAAGTTTTTCTGTTGTTGTGTTCCGTAAAATACACGCTGTTTTAACACGCTGCAAAGCTGGTAATTGTTGGCAGCACATTTCTTTTGCGCAATTTACATCCAAGGGTTAACTAAGTATTTTTCTGCAGTTGTACTTAGTAAAAGAAACGTTCTTTTTCACCGCCAAAGAAGAAATTTTGGCTGTAGCATAATTTATATCCGAAGGTTAATTAAGAATGTTTGTGCTTTTATATTCAGTAAAATACACAGTGTTTTTAAACGGCACATACAAGTAAATTTTTCCTGCCCATTTGTGGAGCGCAATTTATATCCAAGGGTTACCCAAGCTTGTTAGTGGGTTCATTTGGAGTCAAATACAGGGTGTGTATTTATCATATACAGATATCTTCATCAAACAGTGTCTGTACATTTTAGAACAAACAGTATGTCAGACAGAGAGGTGGCAGGCTCTTCACATGCGAGTGACAGTGGCACAAACATTCCTGGAGCAGGCCCAGGTCGCAGCACAGCAAGGGGACGTCGCAGCAGAGGTCACTCGGTGAGGCCAGAACTGCCGGTGTCATCTAGCGGCCGTGTGTTGTTCAGCAACCCAATGGTTCTTGATTGGTTGACTAGGTCATCCACTTCCTCCCAGATGACATCTGACAACCCCAGCCAAGAGTCGGTGGGAACGTCAGACACAACCCTTAGTTTGCACGGCCCGGGAGCGGGTCAGCGGCCCTCACCTGTCCTTAACCCGCCTCTGTCCCATCCGGTTCCCTCAGCCAGAGATCTACTAATCAGAAGTGTCGTACAACTTGGCTATGTGAAAAAAATACTAGGGCCGCATCACTGGCAATACAGCTATTTAATAGTTATACAGATAAAAAACAGTGTTTTTTGCACCAAGGACATATGCCAACAGTAACTAAGAAATTTCTGTATCCAGATTTAAGTAGAAGGTGGCTAGTTGAAAAAAACTGGGGCGAACCAAAGTGCAATACAGCTATTTAAATTTTATATGGATAATAAAATATATGGATAATGAAATACAACAGCCATTACTAGCAAATTTCTGTATCGTAATATAAGTAAAAGATGAGTCTTTGAACAAAAATGGCCTGCGCCAAAGTGAAAAACACCTAATTAAATTGTGTACGGATAATAAAAGGTGGTTTTTGCACCTATGAAATACAACAGCAGTTACTAGAAAATTTATGTATCCTAATGTAAGTACAAGGTGGGTCTTTGAACAAAAATGGCCTGCACCAAAGTGAAAAACACGTAACTAAATTGTGTACGGATAATAAAAGGTGGTTTTTGCACCAATGAAATACAACAGCAATTGCTAGCAAATTTCTGTATCCTAATGTAAGTACAAGGTGGGTCTTTGAACAAAAATGGCCTGCGCCAAAGTGAAAAACACGTAATTAAATTGTGTACGGATTATAAAAAGTGGTTTTTGCACCTATGAAATACAACAGCAATTACTAGCAAATGTCTTTATCCTATTGTAAGTACAAGGTGGGTCTTTGACCAAAAATGGCCTTTGCCAAAGTGAAAAAAAACCTAATTAAATTGTGCAGGATAATAAAAGGGAGTTTTGCACTATGAAAAAACAACAGCAATTACTAGCAAATTTCTGTATCCTAGAGTAAGTACAAGGTGGGTCTTTGAACAAAAATGGCCTGCGCCAAAGTTAAAAACACGTAATTAAATTGTGTACAGATAATAAAAGGTGGTTTTTGCACCTATGAAATACAACAGCAGTTACTAGATAATTTCTGTATCCTAAAGTAAGTACAAGGTGGGTTTTTGAAAAAAACCGGCCTGTGCAAAATAAAAGGTACTATTTCACCTCAGGTGCGAGGTTGTGCTGGGCAAAAACTGGAAAAAAACAAAGCCATTTAAATGTATTTTCAAAGCAGTGTCTGGGCTGCACATTATACACTCTCCTTTAAAAAGCCTGCATGTCTGTTTGTGTTCACCCGCACTCCCCCCCCCCCCCCGCCCTCCCCTGCGGCTGTACAGAACTAGATGATTCATTATAAGTCTCAGCCTAACTAAGAACTGAAATTCTCTAATTACCTATTTTCAGTGTCCACAGCTAAAAGCATAGTTGTCTGTGTGAAAAAAGAGAACTGTGTCTCTGAGTGAGCTGTTTTTGAGGGGAGAGCAAACACACGTCCTGCTCTTATGAGACACACTGACAAACTGATGCGAAAAAGAAGGGCTGTTCTATGTAAAACGAGGTCATGTGATTTTTCAGCAATGACAACCATACACATCACAGTCATGAGTCGCACACCCAGCTCACCCTGCTCTATGCTCTAAAACTGATTTGCTGCCCGCCAAAAAGACAGGAAGCGGCGAAAATGGCGCGATAGTAATAGATTATGCGCAGATTCTCACCTAAATTATCGCGTGATTGGAAATTTCCGATCAACCTAAAAACCGTGTCGATTTCAATTTTGTCGATTATAATCGCTCAACACTATTCGGCACTCATGGTACTAGCAGTCGTTCACCAAGACGATTGCCAAGAGACAGCAGTATGCGTCTAGCTGACCGTGCTGCTGTCCAAGTTGGTGGTACTGCAGTCCCTCCCTTTTCAAGTGGTGGACTCTGCACCATTCAAAGAATGGCCCAGGAAATTTGGCATCACTTTGTCATTGAAAAGACAAGGGTAGTGGCTCCTCGGGGACCCCCGAAAGTGGTGGTAGTGGCCACGCCAGGGAGGGGGGTTAAAGTAGATTCGGTTTTACCAAAACCCTGCACAGGCAGGATGGATTTTCTTGGGGGGAGCCCTACCGGGTCGCTACCCCTGGCCCGACTAGCTTGAGGTGGCACCCAGGCGAGCGGGTACCGAATGAAAGAAAAATTTCGTAGTCAAAGGTCAGCCAACAGGTCGGGCAGCCAGGGGAATTGAGGCGGAATTACAAAAGGTGGGGTACCGGGCAACGGAACTGATGAACAGGGGAAATTGATGAATGGGAATAAAAAAATTTTAACGGGGGGAAATTTTGAAAAAGGGGGAAATTGATGAACGGGAAAAAATATATTAACGGGGGGAAATTTGATAACAAAAATAATAATTAACAGGGGGAAATTGATGAACAAGAATAAATATTTTAACAGGGGGAAAATTATTGAACAGAGAAAGGCCTTTAAACGTTTTTTGATGTCCAAGGGGAAGGAGACCCAAATGGAGGAAGTCAACACGGGGGGGAAAATGCTCAATCAGGTTTTTAAGCTTACCCCCTTTGCAAGACTTTTTAAAAAGGGCCAGGAAAATTTCTATGCCACTTCTGTCGTTCTTACACACAATAAACTCTACTCTTAAGCTGAGAGGAACTGGGCCTACCCGATCATAGGCGGATATGTGACATTTCCAAACGGCTTGGTGGAAATTCCAGCCTCCAATATGTTCGGAAGACTCTATGAACAGAGAATAGTGACATTAATGGTCTATTGTTGATGCAAGCGGGGACAGGAGTACACCCCTGTGTAATTTTATGGTCGGCCAGTTACAGCTCATGACGTGGAACCTGGCCGTTTTAGCTAGGCCTTTTTCATGGGAATGCGATTATGGGAGTCACAGGGACTACGAGGCTGTTATAAAGTCATTCCACTGTCTTCTGTTGTGACGGACAGCGGACCGCAGCTGGAGACATGGACCACGCAAGTGGATGCATAAATAGCCCACCAGGGAGGGAGATACTAAGTAGGTCCCGGTTTTCACCAGATCGCCGCCGCAAAGCGGATAGAATTGATGCGGGCGAGAGTTCTACCAGGTGCTAACCATGGTGCAAATAGCTTGCGGTGGTGGCAGCAGCAACAGGGTGAAATTTATTGGAAACAGTGGGGAAACTGGTATGAAAACAGGGTAACAAGGGGAAGGGCCTCCCTGTTTCACCATTAACAGGGGAGGGCCTCCTTTTTTTCCAACGTTTAACAGGGCGAAGGGCCTCACATTTTGTCCACCGTTACAGGGGAGGGCCTCCCTTTCTTTTCCACCATTAACAGGGAGGGCTCCCTTTTTTCACGTTAACAGGGGAGTGCCTCCCCATTTTTCCACCATTATCAGGGGAGGGCATCACTTTTTCATACAAAGCCTGTTTTTGCAGCTTTGTCTTTTGCTTATTTTTTGTTCTGCGCCATTCCAATTTTGTATGATTTAACAACAATGGCACAGAATGCAAAATAATCACCTAAAACCAATTCCTGTAGTTATGGTCTCCATGCCAGTTCAAGTTCCATACGCTGACATTTGACAAAAACTGATGTAATGCAGAACTGGATTCCAACCACCATGTTGTATACTTCAATGAGTGTTTGTTTGTCCATGCTGTCCTCTCTATCTCGGTCTGGTACTGCGGAGGCTTACGCTCCCAAAAAAACCTCCCATGCACTCTCCACATCAAATACTGAAAGAAGCAGGGCGGTGTCTGCCCACCTCTGCCAAGTAGCTGTGACTGTCCTCAAATTGTTCGTTCCCGCTGTATAGTGGCGCATAGCCCAGACCACTAGTAGATCTCAGGCTGAGGGAACCGGATGGGGAAAGTGGCGGGTTGATGACAGGTGAGGGGCCCGCTAACCCGCCTCCAGGACCATGCCATAATAAGGGTTGTGTCTGAAGTTCCACCTAATCTTGGATGGGTGGTACAATGTCATATGGGAGGATGTGGATGACCTTGTCAAACCCCAATCAAGAACCATTGGGTTGATGAACAACAACACGGTGCTAGATGACAGCGGACAGTTGTGGACATCACCGAGTGACCCATGCTGCGAGGTTCCCCTTGCTGAGCTGTGACCTGTGCCTGCTCCAGGAAATGTTTGTGCTCACTGCCACTCGCATGTGAAGGAGCTGTCTCCTCTCTGTCTGGACATACTGTTTGTTTCTAAAATGTACAGACTACTGTTTAATGAAGATATCTGTATGATGATAAATACACCCCCTGTTTTTGACTCCAATTGAACCTACTAACAAAGCTGGTAACCCTTGGATATAATTTGCGCTCCACAAATGGGAGGAAAAATTGTACTTTTATGTGCCGTTTTAAAAAACACTGTGTATTTACTGAATATAAAAAGCACAAAAGGCTTTATAAACCGTTCGGCATATTTATTATGCTACATGGCAAAATTTTCTTCTTTGACGGTGAAAATACAACATTTCTTTTAATGAATACAACTGCAGAAAAAAAATACTTAGTTCAACCCCTTGGATGTAAATTGCGCAAAAGAAATGATGCTGCCAACAATTACCAGCTCTGTAGCGTGTTCAAACCGGCATGGTATTTTACGGAACACAAACAACAGAAAAACTTGTAATTAACCTTCGGATGTATGAATAATGTACAGGCAAATTTCTTCTTTGGGGTGAAAAAATTTCTTTTACTGAATGCAACTGAGAAAAAAACTTAAGGGTTTAAACCCCTTTGGGTGTTTAAAATTTCGCAAAAGAAATGTGCGCCAAAAATTTACCGTTTGTTTTCGTGTTAAAACGGCGGTTTTTAAATTTTTGAACACAACCCCAGAAAAAAATTGTAATTTAAAACCCCGGATTTAATTATCTACAGGCAAAATTTCTTCCTTTTTGCGTTTTAAAAAAACGGTTTTTTTTTTAGTTAACCCCAACAGCAAAAACAACCCTTAAAATTTAAACCCCTGGGGTCTAAAATTTCGCAAAAGAAATGAGAACCAAAAATTATGTTTGGGATTTGGGGTTGTAAAAATTTCTGTTTCTTTAATAAAGGGACAACAGCAAAAGGCTTAGATAACCCTTGGGTAGTGATGGCGAAATTAAGTCGATATCGTCCCCTTTTCAAGCGAAAAAGAAAAAAAAAAATAAATTTTTTTGTCCCATATTAGATTACGTCGATGACCATTTAAAATCTATGGGAGAGGAACAACACCCTTTATTTCCCTTTCACCCAAAAGGGGAGGGGAAAACCCGGAATTAACCCTCCACAACAGTAAAACGTTTCCGCTTCCTCCTTTGGCAAGACAATTAGCAAAAGGTCACAGAAAAAAAAATGACCCGGGCCATTACTATCCCTGTTTTTACCACAGCATGGGCCCTTTAAACCCTTTATACCCACAAATTAAAAAGTGGGCGGAGGGAAAATTTATTTAAAACCCCTTTTAGTTGAACGCAAAAATTTTGGGGCCACGCATGACCCTTAAAAAACTACATGGGCCCACAGAATTAAAAAACGCCGGGAAAAGGAGTCTTTCAACCATCATTTTTTGTTTAAAATGGGCATTGACTATACCTGTTTTGGGCCACAGCATGGCCGCAAACCTGCTTTACCCCCCGAATAAAAAGTGCCCCAAGGGGAAAAAGGGGTCTTTCAACCCCCATTTTAGTTAAACTGGACATTGACTATACCTGTTCTGTACCACAGTATGACCATTAAACCGGCATGACCCCCAGATTATAAAAGTGCCGGAAAAAGGAGTCTTTGAACCCAACCATTTAGTTGAACTGGACAATTGACTAAAACCGTTCTGTCCCAAACAGTATGCCCTTTTAAAAACCTCATGACCCCCAATTAAAAGTCCCGGAAAAAGGAGTCTTTCAACACCATTTTAAAGTTGAACTGGACATTGACTATACCTGTTCTGTACCACAGTATAAACCATTAAACCCTGCTGACCCCAGATTAAAAAGTGCCGGAAAAAGGAGTCTTTCAACCACCATTTTAGTTGAACGGGACATTGACTATACCGTTCTTACCACAGTATGACCATTAAACCTGCTGCCCCCCAGATTAAAAGTGCCGGAAAAAGGAGTTTTTTAACCCCATTTTAGTTGAACGGAACATTGACTATAGTTTTCTTACCACAGTATAAACCCATTAAAACCTGCATGACCCCCAGATTAAAAAGTCCCGGGAAAAAGGGAGTCTTCAAACACCATTTTAGTTGAACTGGACATTGACTATTACCTGTTCTGTACCACAGTAGACCATTAAACCTGCATGACCCCCAGATTAAGAAGTGCGGAAAAAGGAGTCTTTAAACCCACCATTGTAGTTGAACTGGACATTGACTATACCAGTTCTGTACCACAGTATTAAACCTGTCTGACCCACAGATTAAGAAGTGCTGGAAAAAGGTGTCTTTAAACCACCATTTTAGTTGAACTGGACATTGACTATACCTGTTCTGTACCACAGTATAACCATTAAACCTCCATGACCCCCAGATTAAAAAGTGCCGGAAAAAGGAGTCTTCAAACTCCATTTTAGTTAAACTGGACATTGACTATACCTGTTCTGTACCATAGTATGACCATTAAACCTGCATGACCCACAGATTAAAAAGTGCCGGTAAAAGGAGTCTTTGAACCACCATTTAAGTTGTACTGGACATTGACTATATCTGTCCTGGGCCACAGCATGAGCCCCAAACCTGCATGACCCCAGATTTAAAAAGTACCGGAAAAAGGAGTCTTTCAACCACCATTTTAGTTTCACTGGACATTGATTTAAAACCTTGTCCTGGGTAACCTACATCTGTTCAAGTCTTCCTGTACCTCCCTTGTACAATTCAGAGGAATATTTGTATCAGCTATTTTTTTACAGCAAGTTTTTTAGTAGTTTAATTCCAGAAAACACATTTTAAAATAGGATGGAATCCCACCCGTATTTGTTTCTCTTTTTTTTTAATTGTATTAAATGGGTTGTCTCACTACAGGGATTGCTAGCTATTTAAAATTTAAAATTTAAATTAAATTAAATTTAAAGCTATTTAAAATTTAAGAAGGTATGGAAGAGTTTTTGAAAGTCTCTTATTAAAAGACGGCAAATCACAGCTATTCTTAAATCCCTCTAATTTCCTACAGCCAACTAGGATTGGAAACTGAAATGTTTCTAGCGACTACCTGTGAAATGCGGTCTGGTGGAAGAATCGTAAGACAAAATCAACAGTGTTCTTCCTTCAGTCCCAGGGATTTACAACTGCCAAGTAGGACTAGAAATTGATAGTTTTCAACAAACTATCATACAAGTACGCTATCTGCGCCAAACTGAGATTCAACGAGCGCAATAAAACTATTCAAAAGTTACACGGATGAGAAATTGCATTTTTTGCAGCAATGACAAACGAGAACAGTTGCTAGAAAATTTTCTATCAGAATTGTCGTACAACGTGGCTATTTAAAAAAAACTAGGGCCGCACCACGTGCAATAGAGCTATTTAAAAGTTATACGGAAACAAAACTGGTTTTTGCACCAAAAAATAACCACTGACTAAAAATTTCTGTATTCATTGTTAGTACAAAGTGGTCTTTGAATAAAACGGGCTGCCAAAGTAAAAAAAAATAATTAAATTGTATAACGGATAATAAAGTGGTTTTTGCACCCATAAATACACCTGCGGTGACTAGAAAAAATTCTTTATCCTATTGTGAGTACAAAGTGGGCTTTGAACAAAGCTGGGCTGCGCCAAAGTGAAAAAAACTAATTAAATTGTTTAAAGGAAATAAAAATGGTTTTTGCACCTATAAATACACCTGCGGTGACTTGAAAAGTTCTGTATCCTATTGTGAGTACAAATTGGGTCTTTGAACATAGCTGGGCTGCGCCAAAGTGAACAAAACCTAATTAAATTGTGTACGGATAATAAAAGGTGGTTTTTGCACCTATAAAAACACCTGCGGTGACTAGAAAAGTTCTGTATCCTATTGTAAGTACAAAGTGGGTCTTTGAACAAAACTGAGCTGCGCCAAAGTGAAAAAAACCTAATTAACTTGTGTCCCGATAATAAAAGATGAGTTTTTACACCTGCAGTTACTAGAAAAAGATCTGTATCCTAATATAAGTACAGGCTGCACAAAATACAAGCTAATATTTTCACCCAAAAACTGGCCAAAAACTGTTAATAAAAACCCATTTCAATGCAAGGTCAAAGCAGAGTCTCGGCTTCACAATATCCACTTTCCTTTCAAAAGCCTGCCTGCCAGCCTGTCTGTGTTCGCCCACCCCCTCTCTCGCCCCCCGCCGCTGTACAGCGATGCATGCTCCTTTAAAATTATCAGCCTAAGTAACTAAAACTGAAATTCTCTAATCTACCTAAGTTCTAATGTCACAGCTAAAAGCATAGTTGTCTGTGTGAACAAAGAGAACCGTTTCGCTGAGCTGTAATGAAGAGACCCAAGCACACGTCCTGCTCTTATGATTTCACAAGCCACTTGATGCTGAACAGGGAAAGGGGTGTTCTATGTAAAACGAGGGCATGTGATTTTTCCTCAATGACAACCATACACATCCAGTCATGACGTCGCACACCCAGCTCACCCTGCTCTATTCTCTAAGCTGATTTCCGGCCCCAAAAAGACAGGAAGCGGCAAAATGTCGGTTTTTAATAGATTATGCGCAGATTTTCACCTAAATTATTGCGTGATCGAAAAATTCCGATCAACATAAAAACCGTGCCGATTTCAACTTTGTCGATAATAATCACTCAACACTACCCTTGGATATTCAATGTGCTCAAGAACTGAGCAGATAGCATTAAAATGTATATGCAGCTGAATTGGATGCACACTGGATTTCAGTTCCAAGACCCCACAAAATCAGAATTAGAACGTAAGAGAAGCAGTCTCTGAGACAAGCTATGACACCCCCCAAAAATCGCTGTATAGAAGTGAGTTCTTTAGTACGAGATATCATAAGCAGCAGCGGCGGCAGCACCTTCCCTACACAGCACAGTGAGAGAGGTGTGAGCTGTCAGCGTCGCGCCCGGACCTATATAGTGCGGTGATGTCACAGAATCCTGCCGGTCTCTGATTGGCTTCATCTCTGCACATGTCATGTAGGCTACGCCTTTGTTCCTCCCAGACCTCTTTGCCCCATGTAACGCCATGTGTTCGCAGCCATTTTATCAATTTAAAACACGCTTCTTTCCTGCTAATCACCCCAAACTTTGACTTCGTTCAGAATCGAAGTTTTCCTGAAATTCTAAACGAATTCCACTTCGTTAGAATCAATTCGCCCATCTCTACTTATATTTATTACGTGAATGCCACTCCGTATCATTAATCCCCTTAGCAAATGAGCAATGGACTTTGTTGCCGGAGTACTCCTGGTAAATGCACTACCCATGATGGTGGCCCTCGCGGAACCGCGACAGAAGTTGACTTTGAACCATGCCAGGGAGCAGAGCCTGAGGAGCCACTTCCGTATTCATTAGATCCCAAAGCAAGGTGAGATGGACTTTGCTGCGGGAGACTCCTAGGTCACTACCCATGATGTGGCCACTCGCTGTGAAAGCCTAGATGCAGTATGGTACAGAAGGAGCAGATGAAAGTGTAGTCAGGTCCCTGGCAGAAAGGTCCTATCACTTATGTTCCACTTTCACCTCTTCCCTATTTATAGTCTCAGCTTTCTGTCTTCCTTGCCTGTTATATGGTTTCCTCTACTTGTAGTTTGCCTGTGTTCTTATTTGATTACTCTGTGTTCTTTGACTCTTGCTTGGACCATGGTTACCCTCTTGTCACTCGTTTATGTACTGCGCTGCCCGTTTGTTGCTGACTTGGCCTGTCCGACCTCTCTTGTTTGTTCTGTGTTTGTTTGTCTACATTGGCTCAGTGCAGATCTCAGTTTTCTGGTTGGGGCCGACCTAGTAAGGAGTCGGGTACCCCAAAAGGCAGGGACAGAGGTTGGGACCAGCGTCAGGGCTTCACTCCTTCTGTGTCTCCGTGTGTGTCCCTGACAGTCCCTCATAGTAGAAAGCGCTTAACCTAAGGGTTTTAATTAAAATGTTAAATCTACATTTTTTATTAAAACCAATTGCAGTAAAATCACCTGAACCATCAAATAAGTTAGTAAATGTTCATTAATGACATTATAGTAAATAAACTCTACTAGCTTATTTGGCAGTTATTTTGAAATTGTCATATCGACGAGGTTATGATTGGGCTTGTTGTCGATGACCTGAAGGAGTGCTGGTACTGGCATGAAACACTATAGCTTTGTCTCTGCTTTGTTTTTTAACTCGTTCTTAACTTCTTTCAGTTGATTTTATTGGAATTGGCTAAGTAAAAAAACAAGGATTTACCATTTTAATTATAACCCTGTGGTTCTGTACTTTTCTTACTTGTGGAATCCACTGTATTATTATTGTAAAGCTTTGAATGGATAGTCCTGAGGTAGCCCCACTGTCAATTCCTTTATCTGCAAATATAATTAAAAGACCAATCTTTCCTCAGTTGGATTTTGTATCAATTTAATAAATAGATTAACGGATTATTCATATGCAGCATTAACCAGGTTTGTGGTAAATGCACATTTAATTTTGTATATTGAATTTAATTTAATCTTTGGCACAGGATATTAGTTCTGTTTTAGGGTGAAACTATCCCATAGTTAAGCTTCCTTTTGATTTCCACTCTTTTTAAAGGATGTTCATCTTGCCTTTATAAAATTATTGGTGATTTTAAAATAGGAGGTATTTATATACCCTATAATATATTTTAATTCTTTCTTCCCATCTCTCCAGTTGCAATGGTATAGCTCAATGCAATCAATCATTTAGCAACCACTGGTATCTTTTTGTACCTAAGATGTAATAAGGTAATTGAGTTCCAGGGTTTATATTTTAGTTTTTCATTTACTATTGATCAGTATACAACATATTTCATTCTCTTAAACAACCTGACAGGTATCTATTGATGGAAGCTAAATGTTATTTCCTTAGTGTATGTCCACACGGCAAAATACCGGTCAGATTCTGTTTTAAGAATCCGGACGGTATTTTGTCATCTTTTGCATGGTTTGGGGGTATGGTTCTGTTTGTGATTTGCAGATTCGCCTGTTCCCTTCAACCATTGAAATGCGCATCTTCCACCCAAAAACCGGTTCTATGTTTTTCGGAACGCCGGTGGTGTAAAAAAAAGTGAAGCTGAAAATCTGTTCAGTGTAGACTACTGAACAGATTTTCTATTAAAGTATATGTGGATGGTTGACAGTCTGATTTCAGACAGTTTTCAAATCCGAAAAACGTCTGAAAATCTGTATGAAAACCTTATTTATGTCAACTTTAATCCACCTTTGTCTTGAGTTATCATCCATTTTGCATATAGTATTCTTCTGTCCTCTTCAAAAGTACCAAAAGGTCCTGTCTAGGAGGTGGAGATCTGAAAGTTTTACAAATATGTGTAATGTATGTAATAGGTAAAGAAACTTTGACGCACTTATCATCTTTGTATATCCATCCATTCTGCATAACCATTATAATGCTATTTAAGTTGTATGGAAATAAAAAAGCATTGTTTAACAAATACATAGTGTTTTAGAGTTTTTTCTATCGGGATTCCTAAGTATAAAATTGATGACTCTGCTATTTTCATGTATAGTATATATTGTTGGTGCTTACAGAAACACAATCCTGCAATTATATACATTAATGCTAAACCCAGTGTACATCGCAAAGCAAAAGGGTAACAATGTTTTGAGCGTTTGACTTTCAGGCTCCATATGTCACCACCCACTACAGTTTTGAACCTGAGGCTTCCATCATTTTGTAGACAATCATCTTGGCTATTTCATACATCACCTTGACTTGCAACTATTTAGCATATGCTTAGTTATGTAGAGTCTTGCATTGTTATTGTTTTGCTCCTGTTTTGCTCAAGACTTAAATTTTAGTTTTTTTTGTTAGTATTTTGTAAATTTATTTTTGGCTTTCAACACTGTCGGAATCCTTCTGGGCTCTCGATCAGATTCAAGCATGTCTGAACCGAAATCTGATCCCAGGCCTCTCCTACACGTTCTCAGTGTTGGTGAATACTGGTTGACTCACTTGGGTACGAATACAGCTTTTTCTTCAACTCCACCCATACCTGTTCAATTAAGTGGAGTTCTGGGGGCAGTGGGGGCCAATCCACCAACTCTACTACATTGTCATTGTACCATTTGTCAGACTTGACATATGCTGTGGGTCGTTGTCCTGCTCGTCTTTTTAACACCCATAGTACTCAAGTATACAAAGTAAATCATTTTGTAGGATACTCACATATAGCTCAGCATTGGACCACATTTGATCCTGGTCAAGTATCCAATGCTTTTGGCTGTGAAACAATCTCATATCTTTAGGCTTCCTTCACCGAACTTCCACCACCTACTTTTCGTTCTCTCGATCCTTTAGCCCCTCTTGCCTTGATTTTTCCAGACCCATTTACACCCATCGTAGCTCAGTCTATTGACTTCTTTCTCATCACTTCAAATTACACATTTCTAAACTTCTACTGTCCACTTCTCATACTTTTTTTGCAAGCACGAGCCAACGCTTCTTACAAGATTGAAGTCGAGGCTACTTCACCTTTTTTCGGGCCACCATTCCAGACTTGTATAATGCACATCACATGGTGCTTTCATGGACATCTGTGATCTCACTATTATGAAGCATACGAGTCACCTCCACTGCCGTGTTTGTCACGCCAGAACTGATAGACCTTGGGATAAGCCGACTTGTTGATTGATATTTTGCCTGGACATCTACCTTTTGGCTTTAGAATGTATGGATTGACTTCATTTCATATTCTTCCAGCTGTCATGGCACTCTACCGCAATAATGCAGTTTGGCTATTTTCTTGGCCAAGAGACTGCTATTGATGAGCTGGATGATGCGGTTTCTCTTTTCTTGGGAAATCTTCATGGCTGCTCCACGATTTGAACCAGTGACCTTTTGCTTGAGAAACAACCTAATAATACACTGAGCTATTAGTGAATGTCAGAACAAGTGGTAATTTGTAGTATGCCAGGTGCAAAACAGTAACAATGCAATTCCATGACAAGTATCTCCATAAATAAGTTTATGCTAAATAGTTGCAAGTCAAATTTATGTATAAGATAGCCAAGTTGATTGTCTATAAAATGATGGGAGTCCCACGTTCAAAGCTGTGGTGAATGGTGAGATATGGAGCCTGAAAGTCATAAGTTCAAAACATTGTAACCCTTTTGCTTGGCACTGTATATACCAAACCATGAGATCCAGTCTAACTTGAGACATGTCTGTATGGAGTTAGAATAGAAATATTACGAAGACAGCAGCAAACTGTGATGTTTATAGGGTCTTAGACTTCCCACAATAATTCCTTTGATAGCATCTTATGTGGCAAATGTCAAGTTTATGGCTTTATGGCAAAATAAAATAATAATGATTGCTATGGGCAACAAAGAAAATCTTACATTCTTACAATCTTTCATACGTAAGTCCCTAAGTGTTAAGGATTTTTAGGTCCACATTAATAAGATAAATAGGCCTATATGATCCTAGGTGTACCACATGTTTTCTTGGTTTAGATAGGAGTTTTGTATACATCATTGGATTTTTTAGACAAGACTAATATTTCATTGACAAACTTGGTAAATTTGCATAATTAGATTTTGTTTGAATTTGCTAGTATATCCATCTTTTCCTGCTGTCAGTAACTTCCAGTCTTATTTTGTACCTCCTCTGCTGTTATAATTGCATTTCAAAGATCTTTGTGCCCTGAGTTTATTATGGGCATAGTTGTGCTTGACAGCTCATCCTCTGCTTCTTCTCTGTACTTTTCCTACATTTATGTATATCCATGTACAGTTCATTATAAAAGTCATGCATGAGAGTATATTCTTAAGATTTGTTTATATTTCCCTTATGGGGCTTCTCGTTCTTTAGATATGTTGAACTGGTAATCTGTCTTTGGCTAAATTGGCTAATTTGCAAGCTGTATTGCAAAGCAATTTTAGCACACCTCTAATTGTGTCTCATAAAACGCTTCTTTTCTGTCAGCCCATAGATCAAAATTATATTTTGTTGCCATACAGACATCCTTTAGTACTGAAGTGGGAGAGGCTAAACTTGCTGCATATGCTGATCTCAGTACAGAATTTGCCTTTGCATACTGAATTTTGGTTTGTTTTTTAATTATTGATACATAAGCAATCAATCTATCTCACAATAGTGTATAAGCCATATCTCAGAAAATCATCTGGGATCATCTGTTGTGTTGACTGTTTAATATCATACATTCAGTCCACCACGCTCCTTTCTTTAATTAGATAAGACAGGTAACACCATAGATACTCTTGGTCTGGTAATCGTCCCTTGTCCAGGAATCATGGATTTGGGAGTAATGTGTTTATTCTTTGCTGTTAGGATTAAGAGTTGCTAATCCCATCTGTTCATCCCATCTCAGTTAATTGTTTGTCTTGTGTTTTATTTTGTGTTGCTCTCTAATTTCAGTTTTCGAATGACTTTATCACATAATTAAAGCTTTCTTCCACAACTTTTTTCTGGATGTAATAATTGTTTTTTTGTGTTTTTAGAATTCTCCAGCATCTGAATTTGAACTGTATAGTATACAGTATATTGTATATGCTTTATTATCTTTGCAGTATATACATAGGTGATATACTTGCCCCTCTTTATTAGATTGTGTCACATTTACACATGGGAAAATTTTTATTTACTAGTGCTAGTGCTCCTGCTTTTCTAAACCAGCACAGTGAAGATCTCCACTAGAGATGGGCACATTTCCCAAAAATTCGATTCGGTGACTTCGCCGAATTTTCCGACAAAATTTGTTTCGGTCCGGATTACTTCGGGACGAATCTCGTTAAAAAACAGCTATTTCCAGGCTGCACAGAGCCTGCAGGGTGCTGTAGAACGTTGTGCCATGCTTAAATATGCAGAGGGAGCTTGGTTTGGTCTTCATACAATGTTGTGTTTTAGTATGACACGCACATGACTGCCGCTGCTCTTAGAATCGCTTCACTATAAAATTCCCTGGGCACTTAAGAGGGCAAAACTGACCAAAAAACTGAAGCGGGAATGTAGCCTGATAAAGTCATGGCAGCGAAAGCTGGAAAAAAACAAGCTGAGAGCTCAGGTGGCAACATCAGTGACAGAGTGTGGAGGTGACGGCGGCAGCCACAGCAGCATGAGGTCAGAGAGTGGCACAATGACATTCTGGAGGTGGCAAAAACAGGAGTAAGCCACAGAGTGGCACAATGACAAAGTGTGGAGGTCACGGCAGCAGCAGCATGAGGTCAGACAGTGGCACAATGACATTCTGGAGGTGGCAAAAACTGGAGAAGGCCACAGAGTGGCACAATGACACAGTGTGGAGGGCACGGCAGCAGCCACAGCAGCAGCATGAGGTCAGGCAGTGGCACAATGACATTCTGGAGGTGGAAAAACAGTAGTAGGCCACAGAGTGGCACAATGACAGAGTGTGGAGGTTACGGCAGCAGCCACAGCAGCAGCATGAGGTCAGAGAGTGGCACAATGACATTCTGGAGGTGGCAAAAACAGGAGTAGGCCACAGAGTGGCACAATGACACAGTGTGGAGGTCACGGCAGCAGCAGCATGAGGTCAGACAGTGGCACAATGACATTCTGGAGGTGGAAAAAACTGGAGTAGGCCACAGAGTGGCACAATGACACAGTGTGGAGGTCACGGCAGCAGCAGCATGAGGTCAGACAGTGGCACAATGACATTCTGGAGGTGGCAAAAACAGGAGTAGGCCACAGAGTAGCACAATGACACAGTGTGGAGGTCACGGCAGCAGCAGCATGAGGTCAGACATTGGCACAATGATATTCTGGAGGTGGCAAAAACTGGAGTAGGCCACAGAGTGGCACAATGACACAGTGTGGAGGTCACGGCAGCAGCATGAAGTCAGACAGTGGCACAATGACATTCTGGAAGTGGCAAAAACAGGAGTAGGCCACAGAGTGGTACAATGACACAATGTGAATGTGACCGCAGCAGCAACAACAGCAGCAGCAGTATGAGGTCAGAGAGTGGCACAATGACACAGTGTGGATGTCACGGCACCAGCAACAGCAGCAGCAGCATGAGGTCATAGAGTGGCACAATGACAGAGTGTGGAGGTGGGTGGCAATACCAGTCCCTGGTAAAGATGGTTGGTGGCAGATGGAGAAACTGTCAGCAGATGTGTGGCATCAGGCGGGTGACGGCATTGGAAAAGTGGCTGAGGCAGGTAGTATGAACCGAGACTCATTTCTCACAGTTTGGGTGAGGCGTCATGGCTGATGTAGTCTGACGCCTAAGGCATTGGTGTGTGGAAATCCTGGCCGATCCACGCCTGATTCATCTTGACAAAGGTCAGTCGTTCAACATTTCCCGTGGACAAGCGGGTTCTCCTTGGGGTAACGATGGCCCCCGCTGCACTGAACACCCGCTCTGATGCCACACTACTGGCCGGGCAGGACAGCTTCTCCACTGCAAACTCGGCAAGTTGCAGCCACACATCCAGTTTGGCTGCTCAGTAGTCCAGCGGTGGCAGAGTGCTGTCCAAGTAGGCCACCACCTGTTGGTTCAGGGTCTGCTCCAGATCCTGCTGCTGCTGGCGACTGCCCTCCTCACTAGGCGGGTGAAGGAAGCTGCTCATCAGTGACTCCAGACTTAGGTTGCTGCTGATGGAGCTGGTACTGCTCCTACCCCCCACCATCCTCCAGCAGCCGCGGCAGTAGTACTTGAGCGCTGAAGAACCCCATGGTAAGACCTGTCAGAGGAGGGACGATGCCGCACATAGGCAGCGGCCGACTGAATACGGAGGATTTCCCTATAGTATTTGAGTTTTTCCTCCCTCTCAATAGCTGGGAAAAAGGTTCCCATTTTGGACCGGTAGCGAGTGTCCAATAGGGTGGAGAGCCAGAAGTCATCCCTCTGCCGGGTGGTGACTATTCGGGAGATGATGGCAAAGAGAAACAGCTCCCTTCTGCAGAGGTGGTGGAGCCTTGACTGGCTGCAATGGCATGCGTGCCACTGGGCGCTGTAGCTGCTGTTGCTGCGGCGGCAGGATGGACCACCACATCTGAGCCACGTTTCTCCCAGGCCACCGGATGGTGACGCTGCATGTGTTGACGCAGGGCCGTGGTGCCAACGTTAGCTCCCTGGCCACGCTTCACTTTCTGCCTGCAGATTCTACATATACCCATATTCGGCTCCTCCGGTGTCTTAGCAAAGAACTGCCACACCGCCGAGTATCTGATTTGTACCGCCAACGCTCCGCACTGAGTGACTACTACCGCCGCTGCCTCGCTGAGCCCCTGTGCCGCTACTTTCTTGGACCTGCGAAGCGGGTTTTTTACCCAGTGGCCGCTTGGCTCCCGACCTCACACTGCTGCTATCCTGCTGACTCACGGCCACACAACCCACTTGCTGGCTGCAACGCTGCCTGACGCGCAAGCTGACGCCCGCTTCTCCTGACGATGATGAAGCCCTTGCCTCACCCGGCGGTCAGCTACATCATCATCTATTTGTGTTTCATCGTCACTGCTGTCCTCATCGTTTTTCTTGGTATGCAGAGGCTGACCCCTCACAACATGACCTCCCATGCCACTCTCCACATCTATACTTTGCCGCCTACTGCAAGAAGCATGGGATATTGGTCCCATTTCTTCGCCGGCAAGTAGCTGCTGACTGCCCTCCTCAAATTGTTCATCCTCGCTATATAGTGGCGCTGAGCCCAGACCACATAGTAGATCTGTGGCTGAGGGAACCGGATGGGACAGAGGCGGGTTGAGGACAGGTGAGGGCCGCTGACCCGCTCCCGGGCCATGCCAACTAAGGGTTGCGTCTGACGTTCCCACCGACTCTTGGCTGGGGTTGTCAGATGTCATCTGGGAGGAAGAGGATGACCTAGTCAACCAATCAAGAACCCTTGGGTTGCTGGTCAGCACACGGGCGCTAGATGACAGCGGCAGTTGTGGCCTCACCGAGTGACCCCCGCTGCGACGTCCCCTTGCTGTGCTGTGACCTGGACCTGCTCCAGGAATGTTTGTGCCACTGCCACTCGCAGGTGAAGAGCCTGCCACCTCTCTGTATGACATACTGTTTGTTCTAAAATGTACAGACACTGTTTGATGAAGATATCTGTATATGATAAATACACCCATTGTTTTTGACTCCAAGTGAACCCAGTAACCCTTGGATATAAATTGCGCTCCACAAATGGCCAGGAAAAAATTACTTGTGTGTGTCGTTTAAAAATACTGTGTATTTTACTGAATGTAACAGCACAAACAGGCTTAATTGACCTTCGGATATGAATTATACTACAGGCAAAATTGCTTCTTTGGCGGTGAAAAAGAAGGTTTCTTTTAGTGACCACAACAGCAGAACAATGCTTAATTAACCCCTGGATCTATATTGTGCCAAAGAAATGAGCAACCAAAAACTACCAGCTTTGTAGCGTGTTACAATGGCGTGTATTTTACGGTAAACACAACAAGAGAAAAACTTGTAATTAACCTTCGGTTATGAATTATGCTACAGGAAAAATGTATTTTTTGGCGGTGAAAAAGACGGTTTCTTTTAGTGACCACAACAGCAGAACAACACTTAATTAACCCCTGGATGTAAATTGTGCAAAAGAATTGAACAACCAAAAACTACCAGCTTTGTAGCGTGTTGCAATGGCGTGTATTTTACGGTACACAAAAAGAGAAAAACTTGTTATTAACCTTCGGTTATGAATTATGCTACAGGAAAGTCTTTTTTGGCGGTGAAAAAGACGGTTTCTTTTAGTGACCACAACAGCAGAACATCGCTTAATTAACCCCTGGATGTAAATTGCGCAAAAGAATTGAGCAACCAAAAATGAAGTGGCATTTGGATTGTAAAAATGCTGTTTCTTTAAATGAATACAACAGGAACAGGCTTAGATAACCCTTGGGTATTCAATGTGCTGTGAGCAGATAACATTAAAATGTATATGTAGCTGCATTGGAAGCACACTGGACTTCAGATCCAATACCCCACAAAATCAGAATTAGAACGTTAAGAGAAGCAGTCTCTGAGACAAGCTGTGACACCCCCCAAAAATCGCTGTATAAAAATGAGTTATTTAGTAAGAATTCATAAGCAGCCGTGGCAGCACCTTCCCTAATCAGTACAGTGAAGCAGTATGAGCTCCCAGCTCGAAACCCGGACTTATATAGTGCGGTGAGTCACAGAATCCCGTCGGCCCTCTGATTGGCTTCATCTCTGCACATGTCATACAGGCTATGCCCTTCTTCCTCCCAGAGTTCTTTGCCCCATGTAACGCCATGTGCTCAATCAAAAGCACACTTCGTTCATGCGAATACCCCAAACTTCGACTTCATTCAGAACTGAAGTTTTCCTGAAATTCTAAACGAATTCCACTTCGTTAGAATCAATTTGCTCATCTCTAATCCCCACCCTTCATGGTAGATCTTTAAAGGGGTTCTCCGGGAATAGAGGAAAAAACAAATTTAAATGTGAAAAGCAAATGTCAGAATAAAAAGCTTTATAAATACCTTTATTAAGAAATATCTGCTTGTTTTGTCTGGGGAATAATCACTACAGTACATCAAAATGGCCGCTGAGCTCTTTCTGTAGCAGAAACCTGTCCTAGAACACGGAGTACTTGCAGAGGATGGGCTCTGACAGTTACATCCTGGTTAGACTGACAAAGCATGCCTGTTATTCTCTGTCAACCAGACTGACTTCTAGAGACGAGAGTTCTGTAGTGTGGGAAGGGAATACATGGGAGAGGCTTGAAGAGGAGCTGCAGAATGGTTGTGAGTTATCCAGCCTCCTCTGAAGCCCGACAACAGCCAACAGTGATATCAGCTAATCCAGTGTTACCTAACGCGAGTCTTGAAGGCCCATCAACAGGTCATGTTTTCAGAATCTCCCACAGAATGCACTGACAATAATTATATCATTATATAGCATAAAGAAATCACCTGTGCAATGCTAAGTAAATCCAGAAAACATAACCTGTTAGTGGGCCTTGAGGACTGGAGTTGGGGACCCCTGAGCTAATCAAGAAAGTAAACAACTGAGCTGCACAGAGCTTCAGAACTGATTAAGTTAATAAAACACTCAACACTCTGTGTGGAGTGAATGACAGCATCCTGCTTCAAATGAAAGTGAACTTTGTGTGGTGAAAGGATGGATATACCACAAACACTCATGAAATGCACCATACCATATTCACACAAAATATAATCTATCTATCTATCTATCTATCTATCTATCTATCTATCTACTATCTTCTACCCATCTAGCTACTATTATCTTGTTTTATATAGAAGAAAAGGGTTTGTCCATCTGATTGTGTTTTAAAAAACCCGATAAATAAGATTTTGAGGTAAAAATAATGTATACACACACATATATATATCTGTATATATTATTTTTACTTAAAAAAAAAATATCTATAGCAAATATTCCAATGGACTCTTTCATTTCCACAAAAAATGGTTTGGTCTTTAAAAATTTTTGGAATCACTATTTTTGTACAGTTTGGTACATACCATTAAACACTTTTTTTACATCTCGCAACTTCCAAAGAGTAAATCTGAAAAAGAAAACCTCCATCACTTTTAACATCAGCAGATCTAAGCAGTTTTGAGTCACCCTCAGTATCTCTTTTTATCTGGAAAGTCAAATTACTTCATTAAAACTTATCTTGATCTTTATGGTTCTTCTTTTGAATTGCCATGCTTGGGGGCTTCTGGAGTTCCTCTCTTCTGCTTCCTCTATCCAATCTGCATGCCCAGCAACAGCATTCTGCACAGTTTTAGCTAGCATTGCTTTAATATCTGTCCCAAGCTTAAGAGAGCCACTTCCACTCCATGCTGCTTAGTGTCCATGCCTTGTGTTTCAAAGGAAGCATCCAGCAGACCCTCAGTGTATGTATTTCCTGCTGCTTGACCTGTCTGGAGGAAAAGCTGTAGCTGTAATCCTTTATGGTTAAAGGGGTTGTACATGTCTGAAAAAAGTGCATTTACTTACTTCGCTGTTTGGAGCTGTGTTTACTTCTGATTTGGTGTGTAAATGGACCCCTTTGCAGAAATAGACAAAGGACCAAAGGTAAGTGAGCAGGCCCGGATTGAAAAACCCCCCCGACCGGGCGATCCCCCCGGGGCCGCGGACCCCGGATCAATGTGGGCCCCCAACGCCCCCCCCCCCTGGCCCCTGAGGCCCCGGGGGCAGTGCCGTCGCTCGCCCCCGGGGGGTGGGGGCGCGCCCAGTTTGCACCCCCAACCCTGGTCCCGAGCGCTCGGAAAAAAAAAAAGGGGGCCCGGTAGCCGGGGACAAATGTCCCCGATCCGGGGCTGCGCGGTGTAGCGGGCACAGCGCCACTAGCGCTGCGCCCCGTGCTCCCCCGGAGGCTAAAGGATTAGGCCTTCGTCTGCCGGGTGACTAGGCGGTCGGTGACTCACTTTCCCGCCGCCTATGCAGGACCCCGGGGGCCGGTGGCAGTCCGGGGCGGGGGGAGGGGAGCCGGAGTCAGGTAAGTCGTAGTTTGTTTATTTTTTTAACTACCTAGGGGGTAGGGGGCCCTGACTTCTAAAGGGGGCCCTGACTTCGAAAGGGGGCCCTGAACTACGAAAGGGGGGCCCCCCCCTTCTAAAGGGGCCCTGAACTCTAAAGGGGGCCCGAACTACTAAAGGGGGGCCCCGACTTTTTAAAGGGGCCCCAACTATAAAGGGGGGCCCCGCCTTTTAAAGGGGGCCCGAACTACTAAAGGGGGCCCGACTTTAAAGGGGGCCCCCGAATACTAAAGGGGGCCCTGATTTAAAGGGGGGGCCCTGACTACATGAGGGGGGGGCCCCAAACTCTAAAAGGGGGCCTGACTTTAAAGGGGGCCCGAACTACTAAAAGGGGGGGCCCGACTTTAAAGTGGGCCCTGAACTATAAAAGGGGGCCCGACTTCAAAAAGGGGGTGAACTCTAAAGGGGGGGCCCTGACTTCTAAAGGGGGCCCAGAGCTTCTAAAGGGGGGCCCTGACTTCTAAAGGGGGCCCTGAACTACTAAAGGGGGCCCTGACTTCTAAAGGGGGCCCTGACTACTAAAGGGGGCCCTGAAATATTAAGGGGCCCTGAAACTTCTAAAGGGGGGGCCCTGAACTACTAAAGGGGGCCCTGACTTCTAAAGGGGCCCTGAACTACTAAAGGGGGCCCTGACTTCTAAAGGGGGCCCTGAACTACTAAAGGGGGCCCTGACTTCTAAAGGGGGCCCTGAACTACTAAAGGGGGGCCCTGACTTCTAAAGGGGGGGCCTGACACTGAGGGGGCCCCGAACTCTAAAAAGGGGGGCCCGACTTCTAAGGGGGCCCTGAACTACTAAAGGGGGCCCTGACTTCTAAAAGGGGCCCTGAACTACTAAAGGGGGGCCCTGACTTCTGAAGGGGGCCCAGAACTACTAAAGGGGGGCCCTGACTTCTAAAGGGGGCCCAGAGCTACTAAAGGGGGGCCCTGACTTCTAAAGGGGGCCCTGAACTACTAAAGGGGGCCCTGAGTTCTATAGGGGGGCCCCGACTACTAAAGGGGGCCCTGAACTACTTAAGGGGCCCTGAACTACTAAAGGGGCCCTGACTTCTAAAGGGGGCCCTGAAATACTAAATGGGGGCCCTGACATCTAAAGTGGGCCCTGAACTACTAAAGGGGCCCTGACTACTAAACGGGGCCCGGAACAACTAAAGGGGGCCCCTGACTTGTAAAGGGGGGCCCGACTTCTAAAAGGGGGCCCGAACTACAAAGGGGGACCTTACTTCTAAAGGGGGGCCCTGAACTACTAAAGGGGGACCTGCTTTTAAAGGGGGCCCGATTCTAAAGGGGCCCCGAACTCTAAAGGGGGCCTGACTTTTAAAGGGGGCCCTAACTACTAAAAAGGGGGGCCCGACTTCTAAAGGGGGGGCCGAACTATAAAAAGGGGGGCCCGCTTCAAAGGGGGGCCCCGAACTATAAAGGGGGGCCCCGATTCTAAAAGGGGGCCCTGACTACTAAAGGGGGCCCTGAACTACTAAAGGGGGCCCTGAACTACTAAAGGGGGCCCTGACTTCTAAATGGGGCCCTGAACCACTAAAGGGGGGCCCTGACTTCTAAAGTGGACCCTGAACTACTAAAGGGGGCCCTGACTTCTAAAGGGGACCCTGAACTACTAAAGGGGGCCTTGAACTACTAAAGGGGGCCCTGACTTCTAAAGGGGGCCCCGAACTACAAAGGGGGGCCTGCTTCTAAAAGGGGGGCCCGACTTTAAAGGGGCCCCGAACTACTAAACGGGGCCTCTTCTAAAGGGGGCCCTGAAATACTAAAGGGGGGCCCTGACTTCTAAAGGGGGCCCTGAACTACTAAATGGGGGCCCTGACTTCTAAAGGGGGCCCTGAACTACTAAAGGGGGGCCCTGAACTACTTAAGGGGGGCCCTGACTTCTAAAGGGGGCCCTGAGCTACTAAAGGGGGCCCTGAACTACAAAGGGGGGCCCCGACTTCTAAGGGGGCCCCAATATAAAGGGGGCCCTGAACTACTAAAGGGGGGCCCTGACTTCTAAGGGGGCCCTGAACTACTAAAGGGGGCCTTTATGCCTATCTACTGGGGGCCTATATACCTAACTGTTTATTGGTGGGCAACATTTGCCCACTTACTTTGGGGGGGCCCATAAACCCGAGGTAGGGAATTGTGGGAAGTGTTGATAAAGTGAGAAGTCTTAGATGGTTGTCAATTAAATTTTGCAGGGACGAGTTATGGTCAGGAGAAGTAGTCATTCTGTTCTGGGTCGGATGTAGAAGAAAAGAGAAAAAGAACGACTCTGAGAACAACTCATCAGATAACGTCTTCTTTGAGTCCTTGCATGCTTCTGTATTGGATCACTCTCATGTGATGGTGACCTGAGCTGGTGTCTGACCATTCTGTTGTCTCTATATGGCGGTATTGTAGGTTATACCTGAGCTGGTGTCTGACCACTATGTGATCTCTATATGGCGAAATTGTAGGGTATAAGTTTGTTTTTGATAATGTATATATATGCACCTGTGAGTGGTTGTTTTGGTTTAAGGGGCCCCCGGGACGCTCGTCCAGGGGGGCCCCTATTTAAGAGGCCTTGGGTTTAAAACCCAAAAGTTTTAAAAAATCCATTTTCAACACAAATGGATAACAAAAGTGGAAAATGAAATGGTTAAGGACTGGTGAGCGCTCGCTTTTTAGTCAGGAACAAACATACACTGCTACTTCACAAGCAGCAATTTAGCCAATTATAGCACTATAGAGCGGTCATACCTAATAATAGTCATATATAAGTTCTGCACAAGTGGTCCTTAAGTAAAAAAACTAACAAAGAAAAAAAAACTGACTCACGCTGGGAAAACATAAAATTATGTGGCTTGTCCCAAACTACGACTTTTTATTATAGAAAATACTTATACTCAAATACTCAAATGAAATAAAATTTCCGGAGAATCTTCTCTTAAAGTTTAACATTGTGCTGGTCCTCTGTTATTCCTGCTGGAAATGAACAAACTGAGACATTAATGTTACCACCAACTGCATGTTACTAACACAAAAAATCGCTGGGATCTGTATAGTGCTGGGATCTGCTGATAGCTGCTGGGATTAGAGACAACTCTGATCCCGACCTTCTTACCCTTTAGATGCTGTAGCAAAGATAACAATTTTGGTTTCCAGAGAACATGAAGAAGATGAGGATAGGACATGAAAGGGGGAGGGGGCGGGGGGTGAAGAAGAGGAGGGGAGTTCCAATGCACAATAAAGTATGGGTCTAATGACAATAAAATCACTTCCTTTATAAAATGTATTTCCTTTTTTATTCTGTGCAAACATTTGATATGGGTATTAATTCTTTCATAAATTCTATAGTTCCAAAGCGAAAAATAAATTTGCAGTTTTTTTTACTGAAAATTTTTTTATCAAGTTGTAAAAGTGATCATTTTTTTGTGTCCTTGATTTTTTTTTTGTAAAAACCCCTT
>JAODAL010039923.1:0-37487 GCA_025379985.1 Phyllomedusa bahiana
CAAAAAGCCTAAAAAATTCATGCAGTAATGCAACATGTGGGCCCACTCTTCCAGTTCTATTGCCGGTCTCAGCTTCCCAGAAGAGTCATAACTATACATTTTTTGAAAAAAAGAGAAAATACATTGTTATTTTTTTGGGGCTTTTTTTTAAGGTGTAAATTTTCTTCCCCAAAGATTCACGATACACGTTCTGCTTTGCGCTGACCTAGAGATGAGCCACTGACTCCAGGAGTAAAGGGGTTAACTCTTCCCTATGTTTCCCATTGACTTTGTTTCCCTGTGGTGAGTAAAATAACATACAACTGCTGTGCACTGGAGAGGGAGGTGAGGGATAACCAGGTAATCTGATACTTTGCAGGGTAATATGGCAAGGGAATCAGTCTGCACAGAGAGGTGCGGTAGTAATCAAGGCGCTGGGACACCTTGCTTGTTGTACATATGTGCAGCACAGAGATTGCCTGTGTGAAATCCTGCCTGCGTTACTAGGAGTTAAACTGCTGGGGGCACCCGATGATCTGCAATTTGGGTCTCCTAGTGTTTCGCAGGCTGTGGCCTCTCTGCATATTAAAAAAAATATGAAGCAGTAGCCAAATCTCAGCTCATCCTCAAGTTTGGAGACAAGGAAAATGCAATGAGCCACATGTCCTGATGCAAATGTAGAAGCCTTGTACAATCCAGGCAAAGGGGAAGTGTTTTATCCCTCTATGAATGACTGATGCTGTCACTCAGCAAGAGGCTGGCCTTAAGAGATCCGTCTGAAAACACGCCTTCCCCCTCATTCCTTCTCTGACAGTCCTGCAGTGAACATCTATTCTGTGTAGGATAAGGAGCTGCAGCAAGAGATCAAGGCACCGACGTATTGCAACAGGGAAAGCGGTTGGAGAGGAAAGCTGGGAAGAAGATAAAAAAGTTTGGGCATAGGGATCATTGACGTGTGTCCGCCTCCTATGAGCGAAGATGCCCAACGGTGCAAGGATTTAGGAATACAATGTGAAAAAAGACTTCTTCAGCTCCCACCGCTCAACCTGAACAGAAGTGCTGAAGGTTGGAGACCAGGACAAGACCTAAGAATGAGGCGAAGAAAAATTGTAGTTGCAGGAGGCTTCTGTCTGTCCTTCTTCCTTGGCACGTTGTTAAATTTACTATGTGTGCCAGGCTTCGACCACAACCATCACCTACAAGATAGAGGAACTCCGGTACCTCTTGGAGAATCATGGCAAGACAACGAGATAGCTATGGACCTGCTGAAGCAACTCCAAGACAGGTACCGGGAGGTGATCCGCTATAGAGAACACCAAGCTCCGGTGTCGGCAACGGAACGACTTCTGAAACCCTTAGAGAGGAGACTTATGGACCTGGCCCAGCAATCGTCATCTGAACACAACCAGAAATGGGAAAGCCCTAAGAGATCCAGTTCTGATCAGGACACGTTATCTCGGTCACATCCCAGTTCAAAAATAGATCTGTCCCTGCAGCCACCTTTGTTGGGTTGCCAGGACATTAGCAAGGGAACTAATGTACGTTATCTGGGGTCGGGCTACACCAAAGCTGTTTATAAATTGGTGCTGAATGACACGGTGTCCGTGGCACTGAAATCTGTCGATTTCGGGGGACACGACATCCAAAATTGCCTTAAACGTTATAGGACTTTGGAAGATTGCTATAGGTTGGCGTCCTTCAAGATTGTCAAAGAAATGATCTTGCTGCAGAGACTTCAGCATCCAAACATCCTACAGGTAAGACTGAGCATCCGCACGCTCGAAGGTAGTAAGCATCCAGAGTTGGGAACGTTTTGGGCCACATGTATGAAAGCTGTTTAGGTCTAAAACTCACTTTTTTGCACATCGTAACCTACGGGCAAAAAAGTGAGTTTAAGACCTAAACAGTTTTCATGCATGTGGCCCTTTGTGTTTTAAGGTTTTAACCAGTAAGCCTCCCAGAAATGTCTTGTATTATGTATCTGAACATGCTATTGCTAGTTTGATGGTAAACGGTGCTTAAATTTGCAAAATTTTAGAATTCCAATTTTTTTTATTCCAAAAATTGCAAAAACATAAAAACAAACCTCAAAACAAGCAAACTTTTAAAACAAAAATTTCCCATAGAGACTTGAGAGTGGTCCTCAGGAGTTTTATGTGTACTGAGATGCTTTGCCTTCTGCTAAGTCCTTGCAGTTCCAGACAGCCTGGCTTGCAAGCAGACTTCATTTTTCTTCCTGATTCATTCACGAGACTCCAGAGATTTTTTTTTTCTTTCTGATACAAATCATTCTACATTTTTAGTTATGTATTTGGATTGGACTTTCCAGATGCGCTCTCTGTATGCCTTGGATATGAAACACATTCTCTCTGCTGACTTATGTTTTCTGGAGACAAGCTTAAGAAATCCAAACTGATGCATATATCAGGCATTACAGCACCGGTGCCCCCTTTGGGATGCACGTTCAGGAAAACATATCACCTTTCTCGCTTACCAAAGGCCTGATTTACACTGAGACCTCATCCGAAAAAACAGCCGCAACCACTGTGCTCCCCTGTGTCATTTTGATAGGAAATTACATAAAATGTCACTGTTGGAGCAGAGCTGAATATTTCACTTAGGGTCTCTGAGTGAAGGTAGCATAGTAAATTAACTGGTATACCCCCATGTACAACCCTAGCTAATACACTACAATACCATGAGCAGTTGTCAAAATGTGTCTCTGACAAACTCAGCTCTGCTGCTTCTATATGCAAAACCTTGCATGGCTACTTGCCAGCTATGGGAAACTGTTGGGCTACTAGTTGCTCCGTGTAAATGGGAATATTAATACTACAATACAGTATAGTCGGCACACATGGCCTGGTTTTTTTTTATGCTTGCAGACTTGGTCTTGAAGGACAATCCGAGTGTTTTAGAGAGCTACCCCCTCCTAAGACCTCAGTCCTGGAGGTTCATTATTTGCAGTGAGAAGTTTGAGCCTCAGCTCATTTACTTACAGCAGGAAAAGTGTAAATCAAGCTCAGTCTTTCAAGAGAGAAAACAAGGCTATCTGTGTGCCCGAACAACACGGATCCGGTGTGTAGAATCTTTAGCACTATTGATAATTATAAAAATATTGTGTGGAACAGTTTCCCCGAGCGAGGAACAAGTGCCGCATTGTTGATTCAGTCTTGGAGAAAAGGCTTTGACAATGTTCTAATCAGATTATTTTCTGTGAACACCTTTCCTACACTTCTTGTTTTCTTATAGGTTCCCATTTTACAGAGACAATGAGGACAGTGGGGGGGCTGAAGTTTTTCTGCTTTTGACATAGTTAGGTATTAATGACATCACATATCAGCTCTAGACTATGATAATGTTGCAGGTTATTGTCACCTTGCTTTGTACGTTTACCGACGTATAACGTAAAAGAAGCAACTGGCCATGGTTCCCCGACAGAAACCCAAAAATTGCAATTTTGGCCTCCACCCGGGTGGTATACTGTACAGAATAGCAGAACTATGCACCATTCCATTCAGAAGCATATGGCTGAAAAAAGTATACCGCTCAATATGGTTTTTATACCATGGGAGTCTATGTATGACGGATACCACAACACGTCCTTCTGAGGTATATGTCAGACATATGTATGGTGGATAACTGTATACCACTTAATATGGTTTTCATACCAATGGGGTCTATGAAAAAAAGGGTGCCACAACAAAATCCTTCCAAATATATAATATATTATGTTGGTTAAGTATGTTGGGGTGTGTTTTTGTGTTATAAAAAATATAAATATATTAAAAATATATATATATATATAAAATATTAAATATTAAAAAAATTGCCGATATTGCTTATCCCTGGGAGTCTATGTATGATGGATGCCGCCAACACATCTTTCCAAGGTATACTGCTCAATATGCTTTTATCATGGGTGTCTATGTATGATGGATGCCACCACATATCCTTCCAAGGTATACTGTGTAAGGTATATTGCACAATATATGCTTTTATCATACGAGTTTATGTATGACGGTTGCCACCAACACATCCTTCTGACGTATATGTCGGAAATGTACATGGTGAATTAAAGTATACTGCTCTATATGCTTTTATTAGGGGAGTTTATGTATGACTGATGATACCAACATATCATTTTGAGGTATACTGCTCTATATACTTTTTTTCACATGGGAGTCTATGTAAGACAGATGCCACAGACACATCCTTCATAGATATGTCTGGGAATCCCATCTATGTATATCTCTGACACACATCACCAGACCTCTTACATGACAGTTTTTCGTTCAAGGTAACTTTGTCATGCCACCCAAAGCCTAAATGCATATCGGGCGACCCTGTGAGATTACACAATCCCACAATTAGATTACCACATCCAACCATTGCTTTGGATCAACCCTGACTAGATTAATTCTCTGCCATATTTGCACTTGTATGTAACCATAATATTGCACCCTTGTGCGACTTTAACACCTTTTATCAGTGTTACGCTATGAGTCCCCTAATGCATTACCCTATTGTACTTCATACTGTAGCCTGTAGGTATAGAATCGCTATAGTAATGGTTTTTGCAATAAATCAATTTATCTACACTCTGTAGAGTGTAAAGGGAGGTAGGAATGGAATACGTCCTGTCAAAGTATCTGTGTGTATATGTGCAGCAAAGCCAATTGTTCTGATTAAACTGGTTTGATAATGGGTGAAATCCCAGCCTAATCGTATTGCAACATAACTATCGGATGAAATTGAGATTGGACTGTCTGAACTTCATGGACATAGGTCTTTTTTTTCTAATGTACTAACCATATGAATATGTAATGTATGTGTTCTATGGATAGCCTGATTGGATTTTCTTAAACTGACAAGTAGAGACTGATGTGTGGATATACTGAATTTTTACCATTTTGTAGTTTAGATAAAGTATTCTAGTTCTATTATGAATTAGATCATCTGCATTATCTGTGTGTGATCTGCTTGTATTGCGATATTTTATTTGCTGTAGATAAACCATATGTAATACATTTCCATTGTGATGCTACTATTGTAGCAGTGTATAATATATGCACAATTTGGTTGTATTCTCATTGTATTACAATAGCAGTATCTGAACTATGTACAATCAGGTTATATTGTGATTAAACTACAGTAGTGGTATGTAAACTATTTACAGTAGCATTGAATTGTGCTGCGACTATAGTAGCAATATGTAAACTATGTACAAACTGGTTGTATTGTGATAATATAATGGCAGTATATCAGCTCATATGGTGGAAGTGTGATGACAGTACAGTAGTAGTTTAATATGGTGGAGATGTGGTGGTAGCAGGTTAGTAGTTTAATATGGTGGAGATGTGGTGGTAGCATGTTAGTAGTTTAATATGGTGAAGATGGGGTGGTAGCAGGTTAGTAGTTTAATATGGTGGAGATGTGGTGGTAGCAGGTTAGTAGTTTAATATGGTGGAGATGTGGTGGTAGCAGGTTAGTAGTTTAATATGGTGGAGATGGGGTGGTAGCATGCTAGTAGTTTAATATGGTGGAGATGGGGTGGTAGCATGCTAGTAGTTTAATATGGTGGAGATGGGGTGGTAGCATGCTAGTAGTTTAATATGGTGGAGATGGGGTGGTAGCATGCTAGCAGTTTAATGTGGTGGTAGTACGTTAGTAGTTTAATATAGCATAACTGTGATAGTACAGTAGTGACTTAATATATTGTGATTGTAAATTGTCCATCTACTACTAATCTACTATCTGGTTGTATTGTGATGATAGTAAAGCAATAATAGATGAATGGACAATGTACAATCTGGTTGTATCGAGATGCTCTTGGGGTACAGAGACAGATAATCTGGCTGAGCTATGAGGATTATATTGTACAGTATCTATGTAATCTGTATCAGAATAATGGGATTATAGTCTGAAATCATACAGTAGTCATAACAGCCTTTCAGTAGTTAAGGAGAAACTGCAGATGATCTGATGCAATAATGGTGGTGCTCAGGTTATCTCAACTCTCTTCTTGTATCCTGATGATACAGCCATCTAGATAATCTGTGGTTCCATTGTATAGTTCAGATTATCTATACATAGCATGCTTTTCTTAATTTAGCATTAACCACAACAAACGTAATTCAGTTGTCACAGAGGAGATCAGACGCATTGCTGACCTTCTGGAGATCAAAGCCTGACATGTGATATCTTATATGATTTTAATATCCATTCACTACAACGTTAACACTGTTTGACCTACCAGGGCTGTGTGCATGTAGACTAAGTGTACAGGTCGTTACTTTAAATGATGGGCTTACTTACAATAAATAACCTTTACAAGGCAGCGAGTTAGTGCCAACCACAAATAAATTCACGTCCTCTTCAAATCGGCTAGTTGTATGGGCTGAAATGAGATACACTTAGGTGTCTATTTAAAAAAAACAAAAAACAAAAAAAAAAAACCTTATGATCTTCAGATCGAGATGTAGCAAGGCTTATTTTGACTAATGTAGCAGAGCTGAGCTTGTCATTTGGCCCTATTTATAGTGATTTATTGCTGTCTTGTGTGTTATCCTTTAATATTACCTGTGAGCCATCGTATTTTATTTACTTATAAAGTGCTGTTATATTCCACAGCGCTATACAGTGTCATTGTCATTGCTCCCTGTTCCCATTGGGGCTTGCAGATTAATCTGTAATGTAGACTATCAATGTTTTTGGAGTGCGGGGGAAAACCAGAGTACCCATAGGAAACCCATGCAAACACGAAGAGAACATACAAACTTCTTGCAAATTCTGTTCTTGGTGGGATTTGAACCCAGGACTCCAGCGCGCTAAGGCAACATTGCTAACCACCGTGTCCCTGTGCTGGTCTAACATATAAGATACAAAGCAGTTTCTTGATATAGACTTTTTTTTCCTGATTCTGGTTCTTTTGAGTCTGACAATTAAGTCTGCAAAATCAAAGATTAAAGCCTGACCTTCCACTCCATTCCCAAAATATAGACTGCTCTAATTTACACCTGCATTCTGTCAATACTTCCTGCAGATTAATTGGGGCAGTAGGGATAGTTAGGGAGGAGGCTGGTGGGGCACGTGAAGAAGACGATGGGTGCTAAAGGGTGCCAAGAAATCGCCTTGCCTTTGCCAGGGTGTTCTACACAAGGCTAACTATCAAAAAAAGTACATTTACTACTGCTGCAAGTGTATTTATTGAGTCAAAAAGAGGGACGTTTAAGGAGTAACGAAGGACAAGAGGATCTGGGTTAAAAATAGGGACTGTTCCACCAAACGAGGGACCCTTGGAAGTTATGGGCTGGGGCAGTGAACTGAATTTTTATAAAGGAACCCTAGTGGCATTGACCCGCTCTATCAGACTATGTCTAAACCGCATATGTTACAAATCTGTCCAAAATGAAATAGCATTTTAACATTGATGGACTACGGTTTTTGGTGCTGGTTTTGTCGGTTTTCAGATCTGCCATTGGCCCATACATTGAATGTACGGGAATCCGACGGCAATCCAGGCGGAAGATCTGACCTGTTATAAAGTCTGGCAGATTTCAAAACTGGTCGGGAAAGATATGTAGTCTACACAGCACAGATTTTTTTTTATTGGTGGATTCTAAATACTGAATCTGCTGAAAATCCAACCAAAAACCAGCGCTGTGTAGACCTAGAAAATGTTGCGTCTATTTAATCTGTGTAGCCTCTGAAATTTGTGATACAAGTGAAATGATTGTACCCATGTGATCGGATCTCCACTCGCAGGCTGATAATGGAAACAGACTGCAGTGATTTAAAAATGTTGACGCTTTCCATTCAGCCAGGCAAAGAATAACATTATAACAGAGTTTATTACTACCATCTAGGATCCTCAAGCAGGCTTGTTAATATGTCATTGTTGAGAGGTACCAACACACTAACACAAAGCAGACAGATCCACCCGGGCTTTCATGATAGCCATCTCCAAGCCTCCACTGAAAACCATGATTTAGCAGAAGCAATGCATTTCATCTCCTCCAGAGTAGCAGCTTCACTCTCAGCCAATGGATGAAGGAGAGGTTCATTAGAAACAGATTATGGTTCACAGGACTCGGTACACAGCAATTATGTCATAAATTAGCAGTCACAAATCACCGGTTGTCTCCATTTAGGTGATACTAACTGTGGCTACAGGAGACAACTTTTTCAGGAAAAGTTTGCAAACAGATTAAAAATATAATGTTGTAACTTGGAGCTTTCATCACGTTGGTTTTCTCGTGAAATAGACAAACCAGACTAAAGAATATTCCTCCACTGAACTTGGGATTGGGCTGGGAACCTATACTGTACTAAAAATATAAAAAATACACCTTGAAATGATGTTACATTTCAATCCTTTGTTTTATAATGATTAATAAATTCTTATTTTGATTGTTGAATGGTGCATAAAACCCAGACATTTACGGTAATTTTCAAATTTGCTCGTTAAAAGGGACACTTTTGCTTGCTTTGAAAATTTCTTATAAATGTTTAACCCTATAAAATGAATATTTAAAAGCTAAAATGTTGGTATTATAAACTTTAATTAAACTCCTATCTAGATGTTTCCTATACGATCCCACATCTGCATCTCCCAATTTTTTTTTCTCATACATTACTATACTTTTTCACCATGTTTCCACCACATTTATTGCATTTTATGTAAATTTACCAGGAAATATTTTCATGACGTTTTTACAGGAACTCTAAAAGTCTTAACATTCTTTAATATTGTAATAAACTTTACTTTAAATATGCTTCCCTAAAGAAAAATTTGTAGACTTCTAATAAAAGTGATTTATGTTGTAGATATGTAGTTAACACTATAAATGTGGCATGTAAAGCTTTGCTATAAGTTAATATTGGTACTGAGAGATCACATCAGTATATACTCTTTTTTTTTTTTGTATCATTCTGTTTCAGTTTTTCAGAGCATGTCTCAAATCTTATTTATAGATTTTTATTTTTTTATTTTTTTTTGCTTCTTATTTGTAGGTTGTCAAATAACCTTCAAACTTTTGTTTGTTATGGCAATAAGGGTATGTTCACACTGCATCTTGGATAAGGTTTTGCAATACGTAAAACATGTTGTGTTAAACGCATCCAAAATGTACCACAATGTGGTAAGTTTTTGGTATATACGTTTTCTGGACTGCAAAAAACGTATTCCTATTGTCTCTGGTCTTTTCAATCCATAAAACGGATCAAGAATTGAGATGTCCATTCTTTGAACGCACCCATTCGATGCAATGCAAAAACGCATGTAAAACACGTATCACTTGAACGACGATACATATTTTTACATTGAAATCAATGTAATCACAATTGAACATTGTGAAATATGCTTTGGGGTTCAATTTTTGGTCCGTAAAATGTACCCAAAAAAGTATTTAAAAAACGCTGTGTGAACATACCTAAGTGCTTGTAAAATGTATTCAATTATTTGAAATCTTTTTTTACATTTTTGTTTTACATAAACATGACTTCGCTATAGCATCTTTCTGTATTTTTTTATACGTCATATTATATCCTAGAGTTTTAATCCATCTGAGAACTATATGGGATTAACATATTGTAGATTTGGAATACAGGGTCTAAATCCTGTAGTTTTTTTTTTTTTTTTTCACTAGGCCGAAAAGCGTATCCATGTCTATTTTCAGGAGGTAACAGAGCTACCACTTGGACTGGAGACTAAAGCCTTAAAAGTGTCACGTTCAAATAAGGTTCTTTATGGAAACATCCAGCTACTTCTATACTGATGACTGTTAATGTCTGCAGAATGAGTGAGAAAACTTTGAGAGGGCAAACCTTGCATAAAGTGTAAGAGACTTTGACTATTATTACTGACACAGCATGTTCTGTTCCTCCTTCTGTCAAAATAAGATGGATTAAAAGGTATTATCATGTAATCTGCATCATTCTACACTGTAAAGTGAGTATCCGAGACAATGGACCTTACAGAGATAGGGCACCTACATGACCTTGGGTCTAAAAGTGAAATAGTTTTATTTTTTTTAATTGAAATTCTGAATCCGTTCAAACCCATTTTGAGGTTTTTCATCCATTTCAGAAGTATCTTCTTGAAATTTCTTAAATTCCTGTCTTAAAAACAAAACAAAACCTATTGTGATGGGCAGGTGCGTTCCCATAAGATGGAAATGTATTTGGTCAAGAGGCTTGTTCATTAAAGTAGATTTAATAATGAAGGGCCATTTGGGAAAGAGGGGGATTTGGGTCACTGATTTATTTTAACACAAGACTTAGCACACACTAATTGCCTCCCAGTGGCTATGTATCAAATACTTTTGATGGTTCCCTCTGTCAGGAAAAACTTTTGTTTCTCAACTTGAAAGTTAAACGGTCATTTTCATTCTCATGTTTCGAGTGAAAATAGGGGGGGAAAATACTTTGTCCATCCCCCATCCTTGGTGACCTATAACATTCAGTTGTTTTATTCAATTTACAGAGATGACGCTAGATATTACTTAATATTATTAAAGAGCAAAAATTAAGACCTAACTTTTTTTATCAGGTAAAAATTAAGGAATAATTTAATAACTCAGAAAAAAAATCATTCTCCCCCAAAAAATGTTTGTAAAGGCTCAATTTTTTTAGTATTTTTTTTTTTTTGATTGAACATAAAGCGGCTGCTCTTGACTAATTCTCCAAAATTATTTTCATACTGTTTTCTTACATTGATCTGCTTTTAATTTAGGGAAAATTAAATTAAATTGATACGTCTTCAGAAATGAGAAGACTAACACTCACCTTATATTAAGGAATGGATAATATTGGATAATCAACTTGTTGGACCATATCTCTGCAATATTTGATGTCTCTGGTCCTTGAAAACTCAATATTGCCCCCAGTTCTTGCCTAACTTTTTTGGTTATGGTACACTAGCTTTTCCTTTTTGTGTGTGTGTGTGTGCAAAAAAAAAAAAAAAAACTATAATAACAGTAGTAACTACTACAAATCAGACAAAAACTTCACTTAAAAGGTTTCCTTTTTTAAGTATATTTTAAATGTTAAGAATTCTAACAGGTGATATGTAATATTACATAGTTTAAATTAATATAAAGTTTAATTGCAAGACCAACAATTCAATAACGTCTATTTATCACTATTAGGAAACCTGATTGGCCTTTTCAACAAATTACTTTAAAATAATCAAGACTTATTCCAATAACCTGTGTCTCAATACTAAAGAATAAGAGGGGAAAAAAAATAAAAATTTTGGAAAATGTACAGATTAAAGTATTTTGCTTCCCAAATAAATTAAGGAAATTTCAGATTTCTTAAACTTTTTTGATTAGTAATTTTTATCTATTATATTTGTGTTTGAATTCTCTTCTTAGGACCATTCATGTGACAGGGAAATTTTATTGTTTACTGGCTTACATGTGACACATATCTCTTATTTATGAGGGTAATTGTACTGTTTGTATTAGTTAAAGTACTCAACGTTGTAAATCTGCTCTCCATTCATGCGTCTGTAAGAGAATCCTCTTAAACACTTCCATGGGATTGTAATAAATAACTGTACAACCTATGGAAAAAATATCCTAAGTAGTGTATATAAACCCCTGCTAAAGACATGCTAATAGGTCATTTAAACAGTAGCAAGAAAATGTGAAACAGACATAATACTCTTGTATCGACATTGCAGAGTTCCTCCTTAAAGCATAGGGAACCAACATGGTCATATATATGACTAGAAGTCCAACCATAAACCTTTGTACATAGTAAATACTGCATTACATGCGTTGAGTGATGTCATGGCCCAAATCTAGTGACTATGATGTAATCGGAGAAAGTTTGCACCTTTTTTACATTATATACAGTAACTGCAAATATATCAAAGGTAACATAAATGAGGAATCCATATTATAACCTAGGAGGTGACAGCTTAAAAATCGTTCCTTTAATTTAGTAGTATTCACAAAATCTCTCCTAGTATCTGCAGGAGTACTCTAAAAATAGACCAGGACATGGGGTAAGGAGGTTTCAAATATCCCTTCATGGCTCTATAAATCCATCAACATGATATTGGCTGCTGTTTATAATGGTCTGTATTCAATGATAAGAATTTGCATAATAAACTCTTACTAAGTACTGGGAAAAGGGATTGAGTAGGTGGCCATTGGGGAAGAAAGAGAAACTGCAGGAGCTAAAACTCCATCTTCATAGTGTTGACAACCAACCCTACATTCAGTGTTGGACTGGGATGCCTAGGGCCCACAGGTGGAGTTGATTCTAGGGGCCCAACAGTTGAGCTGTTTATGGCCCCACTGTTGGAGTCTATTTTAGGGGCGTGCCCTGCAGCTACTGTAAATGACTGTACATGCCTCCTATACGCTGCCTCTTGCTTTTTGCCTCTTTCTCTGCTTTTTTGCTTCTGAGGATGTATATGCGGATAAAAAAAAAAAATCCAGGTCTACCATGATCAGGGGCCCACTAGGGGTTCACCTTATTCCCCCGTGGGCCAGTCCGAACATAACTACATTGACTCCACAGGTTTTGAGGGAATGTAGGTGTAATAAATGCGAATGCTATGGATTGGTGGGGAAGATAGGAGAAATAGGGGGCAACTAAATTTAATTTCTGCCCATTCAGCAATCATAATGCATTTCAGAGACTGAAGAAGGTTGATACATTCTTAAGGCCAAAGACAATTTGTCCCAACCATGGTCATTCGCAATAGATATATGATCAAGGGGCCATTGTGTGACCATTGGATTGTCTGAACCCTTTCCATGGCACTGTGTAACCTCTGAGTCATACAGATCTGTACTATAGTGCCCATAGCACTCTATGGCAGCTTCTATTTTCATACAAAGACAATGTTTTCTATGTTAGATTCCCTATGAATCCAACAAAAATGATGCTTTGTTGGAGAGGTCTAGTCCATTCTAGAGGTGGCTATAGAAGTACCATATGGTGGCACACAGTAGTACAAAACAATAAAGGCACTCTGTACATGGCTTTCCCATTGACTTGAGGAATACTTCTTATATGCTCATTATGGTATATGCATGCTCTGTTGCAAACTTGATTGCGTTGGGATGAAAAAAAAAATAGGCATTCGAGTATCCCAGTTTTTAGTGTTTAAGAATTATTTGAATTGTTCACTTGAATTTATATGGACCACAATGAGTTAAATTGTTTTAAAAGTAAAAGCCTACATATTCCTGCTTCTAAAGTGTTTTGACTAGGACATTATGGAAACATTAAAGGGTTTTTACTGGCCTTGTTTACCTACCCGCTCCCCCACTGCTGTCATTCGTTAGCCTTCAATACTTCCTTGTATCCTCTTCCAACATGTAAAAAATAGCTCAAGACCCACCTTGGGCAGTGATTGGCGGAGTAGGCATTCCCAGTGAAGACCACCAGGAACCTGGGACATGACAGAATGGCAAGTGAAGGAGGTGATTTAAACTTTTTTGTTTTTTTTATACATATTTTTTTCAATACGGTAGTTCCTTTTACCCAAAAACTTATCCTCAGAACATCCCTATATTCCAGGGGTTCCCAAATTCCAGTCCTCACGCCCAACCAACAGGTCATGTTTTCAGGATATCCCACAGAATGCACTGACAATAATTAAGTCACCTGTGCAGCATTATTAGATCACCTGTGCACTGATAAGGAAATCCAGAAAACATGACCTATTGGTGGGGCATGAGGACTGGAGTTTGGGAACCCCTGCTATATACAAACTGTGATCAAACTGGCCCTTTTAGAAAGGGAAGTCTGCCAGTCGCCATGTTCCGTAGGTGTCTTGGATTAAAACAGACCTCTGTCTAGTCACTTCATGGATACTACACTCCTCCACGACTGAACACAAATGTCTGCTTTGTGAAGTAATTGACATCTTTCATTTGAATGTTAGAGCTTTACGGGAAGGTCGACGCTTTCATCCATGGAGTTTTCATCACCTTTTAATATAGCTCCTGTCTCTTCTGGGCATAACCTCCTTTAGTCCTAGGACTATAATTTATGTTATGCTGGTCAGTTAATTATAAATACTAATATGCACATATTCATGTTTCATTTTTATAGACAGAAATACTGAATAATGAACATGTTACAATGGATTTATTGGTGTTAAACTATGTTCTATATTTAATATAACATAGTACCCTAACCCTCCCAAGTAGCAACTACTGAAATAGATTTTTTTTCCTCCAAAGAAGACGGCACGGGAAGGCTGTTGCAATATCTAGACATACAGACTTGAACTGGCCCACAGGGGAACAGGTTGAAACCTCCAATGTGTCCCTGAGTATGGCAAATCCCTAGGATTTTTTTTTTTTTTTTTTTAACTTCTTTTGGAAAGGCAGAGGCAAGCGGCATAATATAAGAAGCATGTATAGTAGCTGTAGGGTGGGCTTATAGAATCCACTCCACTGGTGGACCCAAGACCCCAATCCGATAATGAAGATGTGTGTCTATTGTTTGTGTTGCTTAGGCTTCGTGAACATAGGTAATTAATGCTTCATGCAAGCTCTAAATTGTACAAAGCTATAATCATCGCCAGGTCCATATGCTACTTATCAATGCCCCTGATTTTTATACAGATATACCTGTTATTTTGTGTCTAATATAGTGATAAACAGAATGTCTCGCGGAAAGAAAAAATAGCATGTCAGCTTAAGACTTACCATCCAGTTCTCTTATTCGGTTCAGACTGTAATGTTTTTATTTTAAAAATCTGTAACTTATTTTGTCCAGAAAAATACATTATAGAGTAATTTTATCTAATAACCGGTAATTCATTCTAATGGGGAGCTTGTGCACAGGACAGTTCTACACAGATAAATTTTACCCTTAAAGGGGTTTTTTCACAAAGGCATTTCAGGCCTGGTTTGTGTTCCTTCAGCTTCCAGGGTGTTCAAAAGGGAGCGTGTATAATTTGTATGAACTGCATATCATGTGAACAAGCAGGCTTGGCATCACCATGCTTTTCCTCTGTGTGCTCACTTTAGTCAAACAAAGGTCTGCTTACGTAAAGAGCTGAGAGTAGCTATAATATGGTTGAGCGGTTAGCACTTTTGCCTTTCAACATAGGAGTCTTAGGTCCAAATCCCTGCAGGATTTTTTTTCTCAATGCACATAACTAAGGTTTATTTTATTCTATTTATTTGGCTAATTACTACAGAGAACAGGAGTAGAATGGTTGAACAGTTGTTCAGGCAGGGAAGAGACTAAGAGGAGAGATGATGTCGGTATATGTGCGGCCAGGACTAAGGAGCTCTCGTTTAGTTAATTTGCAGGCTTCCCATGTCAATTTTACTTCATAGCAAAACCCCTTTAAAGGGGACATGTTGTCCTCTGACATCTGAAGCTAACAGTTAATTCTCCACTCGTTTTATAGAATTTTTTTTCTTTCTAAATACCTGGTCCTTTAGCTTTAGGTGCCATCAGTTTTGGCACTAATATAATAAACTCCTAGACTTTCAAGTGGGCGGATTGCACTGCTCATTTAGGAATAGTGAAGCGCACTGAGGTCCATGCCCCCTTAGCAGTGGTGGCCGCCCCATTCTAAGTGCCTCACAGATTAGCAATTGGTGGATCACCACTGCTCAAGGAGCATGAACCTGAATGCTCTCCACTGTTCAGAACTGAAACCCCCCCCCCCCCCCCCCGATCATAAAAATGTGAGTCCCACTGCCTTGAGTGGTGCCACTCCATTCAATCTATATGCATCTGGCAGTGATAGGCCAGTGCAGTACAATCTTTGGTAATCCCATAAAGATTAAGTAGTGACATGCATGCTCAACTATTGCTCCATTGAAATGGGGGTACACATCTCCTCTGTTCTCATGATCATTGTGGGTTCCAGCAGTGAGACCCTTAGCAATCAGACGCTCATTAGTACTCCGAGAAACAAATTATCCTGGAAAATACATTAGTTGATGATCCTGAAGTGTATTTGGGCAGCCAATTGTCTCCTGATATTTGCTGCCAGGAGTAAAAATGGATCAATAATGTTAGATTTTCACATGGCAAGTCCTTTATTCCCCAAGAGATGAGCAGCACCAGGGATGACAAAGGTTAAGTTCACATGTCAGACTTTTCCTATCGGAAGAATCTGATGTGTAGTCTTCCCCAGAAATCTGAGGCAAACCTTGGAATTGTGCAGAAAATTTTGATTTTACAGAGGTGGTATTTGCCTCTGATTTGGACTCGGGCTAACTCCATTTCATTGAGGTTAATCCATGTGACTCCTGCCAGAGAAGAATCTGAAAAGGATCTCCTCGAAAAATTGGACATGTCTGGTTTTTTTTGGTTTTTGTTTTTTTTTCTTATGCACCACAATTTTGAAAACCGGGGTTTTGAAAATCCGTACTGTAGTTCACACACTGGGCTTCATTTATGAAAACTGTCTAAGCGTAAGACTTTGTTGCTCATAGTATCCAATCAGAGCTCCGTTTTCTTTCACTGCCCTAGACAAAGTGGAAGCTGAGCTCTGATTGGTTGTAAATGAGCAACAAAGACAGTCTTGCACTTAGTTTCCAAAAATGAGGCCCATTAAGTTTAAAAAAAATAAAAATAAAAATGGGAGTTGATTTAGACAAACATTTTAATAAGGAATCCAACAGGGATTGTTCCATTGTGTAAATAGACTCCAACAGTTTTTGACCAACATGTGTCTTCTAATGTCTTTGGCTGGTATCACATGCCAAGTTTTTGTTCTTCAGGAGATAAGCAGCTCCAGAGGGGTGCAGCCAGCTTAGGAAGCCACTGAAAAAAATTAAAACATGACTGCACCTCAATGGCTTATATTCACCAGTAAAACTGGTATCTTAAGGGGAATGGGTCATCAAAAAATGAGTCATTGTTTAAGCCCCATTTTTATGTCAAACACATTTTTTAGGAATTTTTGGTTGTTTTTTTAAAATTTGGCATATCACTTTCAATATTTTTTAATACTTCTTAGGTCCTGCAGTTTCCACTTTAGCCGCTAGGCCTTATTTGCACTGCTTTAACAGCAGTCAGAGAGATGCTTTACAGTAGCTTCATGCACATAGGAGACTTAAGACTGACTCAATCATTTCCAATATTTTTTAAATACTTTTGGGTTTTGCAGTTTTCACTTTAGCCGCTAGGCCTTTTTTGCCTTTTTTAACAGCATAGAAAAATGCTTTCAGTAGCTTCATGCACATAGGAGAAAAGACTCAATCCCATTGACTTCTATAGGAGAGTTTTCTAGTCATGCGCTGTGACCTGGGAAGAAGTCACTGTGCAGGGAGGTGAAAGGGTGAACTGTGACATCTCCTCTTGACTGGTGGATACTGTATTATCTATTCACAGTGGTGTCTCCTTTCAGTTTAACCCTTTTTGTGCTGATAATGAGCAGACAACTGAGAATCTTTCTGTACAGAACAGGAAGTATCAGACTATTATTAGGCTTAGTCTACAAAGTGGAAACTGCAGGACTTAATTATTAAACAATATTGAAATTGATATGGAAAATTAGAAAAAAAAAAACAAAACAAAAAATTCTTAAATGTGTTGAACATAAAAATGTGAATTAAACAATAAGTCAATTTTGATGACACATCCCCTTTCAGGGAAATTGCTGTTTATGTAAGAAAGACGGCAATACAAACTTTGATATCTGCAGGTGAAGCTTCCTTCCTTTTAGTTACTTCAATGTGTTTCCCACACCTTGCCTTTGACCTTCATACATGCAAAAAGCATTAGAAGCTGCTTGTAAAGTGCATGTTTGTGTTTTGCAGTAATTGTCCATCAAATGTTATGACATGCTCATAAAAGTGAACGTTCCCACATCCAGATCAGCAATGATTTTGTTAGGGAAACAATCTTTCAGCCGTTACATATTAATCCGAGGTCTGCCGGCTTTGGTTGTAGGCTGGGTTTATGGGATATCGTTTATTTTGCTGTAGAGAGGTTCAGGATGAAGTCATGTTATGGCCTGGGCACATCTAATACGATTAGTTACCTATTTACTGTAATCATATTTGGCATTTACTTTTTCTGAGAACTGCTAATTTCATTGTTTCAGCCTCCTAAAGAGATACCGCTCTTTCCTGCCTTTGGTTCACATAATGATAAATTACTCCTTTATAATTTTGTTTTGCACAGACCATGCAGGTGCCAGAGGGTCTCAATATAGATAACTGCTACAATGCAATTATAGTCCTTCTGTTTTGCTGTTTCTTGGTTATATCTTAAGAAGTTAGTTAAGTGATGACCGACTTCTGTCATTAAAACTACCAGAAGAGTTGTCACCCACGGTTTCCAGACTCCTGAATATCAAGCCTAATGTTCTATTAAAAAAAAAAAAAAAAAAGAAGTTATTTTTCTAATAAAAGGACCTTTTAGGGGCAGACTGTACAATGGGCGTTAGGACCATCCCTAATTGTCCATGCCCAGAAGGCCCTAAGCGTACTAAATAAAGTTAAATTGCAATTAACAAATGCTCCTTTATCTTGATTAAGCCAAATAAAATAGATTACGCTTAGAATAGCTAGTAAAAGGCCCATTACCCTTAATGCCCACAGGGCCAAGATCACTCTCAGCCCTCCCTAACTCCAATAAACCAAGTCTGTTTAACTTCAATTAATCTTTTAGTTAAATATAATCTATAGCTCCATTATTGTCAACCAGTTCCTGTAGTGTCCCTTAATAGGATTGTTATCAGGAAGTCCAGACAGATTCCAATTTATCTCCTTTATCTTCCATATCTCCAGGTCTGAAAACCTACAGAAACATTAACGGAAATTTATAGTGACAATTTTTTTTATCAGTAGAAATGTTGGACCTTAAGTGGCCATTGGGATAGGACTTGTATAAAATTATAGTCTTTTATTAAAAGTTATATTTTAATTGTATGATCCCTTTCTGTAAATCTTGAGTATAGATCAGGGAGAGTAGTGGCATATTTAGTGCCATGATATATGCTTTGTGAGTATAAAATTATAGTATTCTACAAGAAAAAATTTGTATAAAACTGTAGCCGTACAATTTACATAATGCCCATATATTAGAGGCAAATTATGACCTTGGGATGACCAAGAATATCATCATTCCCTTCCCCATTTAGTTATATGTTGCAGTATTTTTTTATTTTGGGATTTCAAAAAAAGCCTACATGACACATTTTTGGAAATATTGTTGCATTTTGTGGCTTCTCATGGAAATTCTGTCCTGGCTATTCTGAAAACACTAGGATAGTAGACCTAATTGATTGGAAGTACATATGTTCAATGAATGTTCTGCCACAGCCAATTATCACAGTTATAGACTATTTGGGTAAAAAAAAAAAAAAAAAATGATAAAATAAATAAAGGCAGTCACCAGGTTACAAATTGGATAGGGACTGTAGGTTTGTTCTTAAGTTGAATTTGTATGCAAGTCAGAACAGGTATATTCATTAAATATAACTACATAACAAAAGTTTTTTTTTTTTTTTTAAGTTTTGGATGGTTCATTTGTTTTGCTGTCTGTGCCCCTGTTAAGAAGATTTCACCTCATTTTCACCTACTGTGTTGCTGTGGCATGCTGGAACTTGTAGTTCCATAGTTACTATCTGCTATGGAACTACAAGTGCCAGCATGCCCCATAAGCCTCCATTTGTAACTAGGGGACAGATGTAAGTTGGAACGGTGTAAGTCGGGGACTGACTGTACTGCCTGTTACGTTGACAAGGTCCACTTCTTGACGATTCTGCACCTTCTGCATGTTGTATACGACTGAGTGTAAATTACTTCTGTGGAACAGAGCAGAAGCAAAACTATATATATATATATATATATATATAATATATATATATATATATATAATTTTATATTAGGGAGGTCAAAGACACCTTGTCAAGTAGAGAGTTTCTAAAAATAAGTAAAAACATGAACTGCTTCTCGTGGCCTTTACAAGAAGCTGGCAGTGATGGGGTCTCTGGCAATTGGCAGCTCAAGGAAATACTTGGAACCAGGAGGGAGGCATTAGATGTCAAAGCCTGTACAGTGTGAGAGAGTGGTGTCTGTGATTACAGATAATGCACGACAGACACACATTTCAAGGAAGGAAAAGTCCAGGCTATTGCGTTAAGAGTCCAGAACGAGGATGTGAGAGACCAGGGATATGCAGAGCTTGTATACAAGGACGGAACCAGCTGGGAGCCGAGGACAAAAATTCAGAGATAATGGAAAATGGACAATGAGATAAGCTGATATCACTGATTAATGTCGCTTGTCCTGCAAAAATGAGACACTGATGAAAGAGCGAACTTTTTGGATGACCTGTTTTGGATTGCTTATCTGTCCTCTTAGGAAACTCTCGCTTTCAGACAATAAAATAATGCAATAATTATATTTACAGCGCATTTTATGCAACTTTGTATTCGCTCCAAAGTTCACATCTAAAGTATTTGTTGCCTATATGACCAGAACTGACTCCTTTAAATACTTCCAAGGGACAATCCAATAGAAGAGAGGTGCAGTAGGGTCCCATATACCTTTTATGGGTGCCGTATTACAGCTCAGAGGTCGTATAGAGCCATAATTCGATCCTGCATGTTGGCTCAGCAGAATTTTACTGATGTGAAACATTGGCAGTAAAATCAGACTGATTCGTTTTGCAACCAGTGCAGACACCCAAGTATTGTCTTAAAGCTCCCCATATGTGTTAAATTATTGATGGATCTTCCAACAGTAATCTAAAGTGCATGGGGAGCTACACAGTGGGCACAAAGTAGACTTTAAGCTCGTTGTTGCTTTGTAAAACTAAATTCGAGATTGTTTTGCATGGGATACTTGGACACCTTCTTTACTAATGTTTTTTATTATTATATTATTTTAGTATTACTATATTTATGGCACCTCTAAATTCCTTTACATTTTTTTTTTTTACCATCTTGATACCTCACTGCTCTTATATAATTCACATGTCTTTCCACTTCAGTTTGCAATTAGCTTCTGATAAATCCTGTAATGAAATCAGCATGTAGTGGTCTGGGTCCTTTCTTAAATTAGCCTTCCCACTGTAATGCTTGGAGCAGCTAAACATATGTTGGAGCATGACTGTCTATGCAGGATTGTGTAGGAATACAGAGAATGAATGAAAAATGACTGCGTACTTCCAAACTGTGCTGTTTATACATTGCAATTCTGTCCTTCTATACTTAGGCCTTATTTTAGTCAATTTGGAGAAAAAGGTATAAATTAATACTTTTTATTTTTCTACAAAAAGAAATAATAATTTTGTACCTAAATTCTTAAAATATAATAACAATTTATTAATATTATCGTGCTAACAATTATTTACCATTTAGATCTGTTTTGTGTTTGGAAAATAGGTTCATAATAAATACCACTACTGCTACTATTATTACTTCTAATACTATTCTACTAATAACACTACCCTTACTACGTCTACAATTATTACTACCATGACTAGTAATAATACTACTATAACTACTAGTACTAATAACACGCTGCTACTATTACTACTACTAATAATTGTGGTGTTTAGTTTCATAATACTACCATCACTACTACTTATAGTAATACTGCTACAATTACTAATGTTCATAATACTACTACTTATTGTAATAATACTGCTACAATTACTAATGTTCATAATACTACTACTTATTGTAATAATACTGCTACTATTACTAATGCTCCATAATACTACAAGCACTACTAATTCTAGTAATACCGCTATTATTACTACCACATGTAATTATTATTATTAGTGGCAGTAGTGGTATATAATACTACAACCCATTCAAATTTATAAATACATTTTCTGTGTGTGTGTGTATATATATATATATATATATATATATATATATATATATATATATATATATATATATATATATAAATAATTTATTTTCTGTAAACCTTTTGTCTAGTTTAGCATTGAAAAGATAAAAATAAAGATGGTGACTATATTTCTCCTTGTAGATTTTCATAGCTCAATGTGTCTGTCCATAGCCAGTGGACATGTAGAGAATATTGTATACACACTGCTCTGTAAACAGTGAAGATATTCTGACTAAATAAGGTTTGCTCTTGGATTTTTACCCACTGACACATCTAAGCCATTTACTGTTGATGCTACTCTTTAGTGTGTGGTACTAAGTGAGTGAGACAAAATGAGCTTACACATCCCAATGTAGTGTAGCCTTAGTGGGACGAGGGATTTGGGAGTTTGCATATACTTACAGTCCCATGACAGAAGAATAATGTAGTCTATTTTGTGTTTTGTTCGACAGACTTGTTGGCCCTTTGTGTGGAGCCTGACCTTTTTGCTTTTCTTTGTTATGGAAGGGCAGCTGTGTCATTTTAATTTGTGGTAATGTGGAATGCTGGATGGACATGAAATGGCTGGTTATGTCGGCCGGGAGACTTAGGAGATGATCATTTGTTATCCTGGAAACAAATGAGGCACAAGACACAGCAAAAGTTTGCAAATACAAAAGTGTACCAGACTGGGGCAGCTTATTGACTTTGTGCAGACAGTGGCGTGTGTTCCTATGTTCCTTTACTATGTTAGTGTCACATTAATGGCTTTCAAGTTCTACAGCAGCAATGGATTCCAGAGAGCAACACGGGATTCCCATGATAAATATAATGTTCTTATTACCAGACAAGTGAAACCAGACAAGAACAGTAGAGATTAAGGGCACTGGAGAGTTTGTAGTCCTAACCAGGTAATAGGTAATATATTGGACTTGAAGTTTTACTAATCATTTTTGGTTGTGTCTGAGCTAGATTAAGTTTAACATGGGACAGTATGCAGCACACAGACCTTCACCTTCCTGTAGTAACTCACGGCTGTATAAATACTGTATTCTTGCTAGATTAAATTTAGCAAACCCTCCGAGAGGCCCTTTACTTGGTGGAAATATAATCATTAAAAACCTGTTTTCATTTTGTGTGATTAGATTATAAGGATATAATGTACAATAGAACATTGTGTGAAAGCACTTACATAATTTCCTACGTAAAAAATAAATAAAAAATAAAAATTTGCTACACACAAAACAGTAAATGGTATATAAATGCGGTCTCCAGACTCCAAATGTCAAGAGTCTCTACTGTGGTATGAATACCGATTTACTGAAAACCGCTTTTGGAGCTTTGGGTTAGCATGAACAGAGGTTGGACTAAGTTTCTGTCTTGAATTATACGCATTAGCTTAAAATAGTTTGAACCCATCAATTTGAAGGGAAGATTGGCCAACAATCTACTGTGTGTGGTGCATTCTGATGATCATCTAAGTGGTTGATGTTTTGTTAATCCTTTGTTCCCTACCAAAGTTATTTTGGCAGCAGATTTTTTTTCCTCCTTCCCATATCTGAACATGCATGCTTACAGTAAAGTTTTAGGAGGGACCTGTTGGCCAGTCATTTGTTTGGCCAAAGGCTATCTTATACATATGGCCAATTTATGAAATTGAGTCAACCTGTGGAAACTGCAGTTGCACCAATACAGTGATCCCTCAAGTATTGGCCTCAATATTTTTCCCATTCGGTGGTTTTTCTTGGGACATTGTATGGAGAGTGACAGTGTCTGTAACATTGTAAAGCCTCTGTATTAATGAGGTGCATGCAGTGATTGGTGGTCTAGTAGCTCCTCTCTACAGTACAGTGTGGTACTACATGTCCTGTACTGCTCTTACATGTATTAGTGAGGTGCATGCAGTGATTGGCGGCCTATTAGCTCCTCTCTATAGTACAGTGCAGTACTACATGTCCTGTACTGCTCTTACATCTATTAGAGCGGCATGCAGTGATTGGCAGTCTAGTAGCGCCTCTCTACAGTACAGTGTGGTACTACATGTTCTGTACTGCTCTCTAGATGTGCCAAGCTCCAGCTTGTGGCTCCTTTGGGCACCAGGTGAGGGCCCCATTCTTGTTTTCTGACACATTGTATATAAAATATGACCCAAACAAAGCTCCTGTCCTCAACATAAAGTTATTTTCCAGCTGCCAGCATTTCTTTCTGATGTTACATGTAAGGACTTCCTTTATCTGGATTAGCTAGATGCTTAATTTTTCATACTCCTCATTTTGCATTATGTTGGGAGAAATTTTGAGGCCCCCCAACCAATTACCAGGTTTCCATAAAGTTATGGTTTCAACATAGAATAGCCATCATAAAACCAATTATTTTGTATACTGAGACCATTTAATTTTTCATTTAATTACAGTTGCATGGCTGGAATCCGCACATGGTGAAGTCAGCAATGTGCATCGGCCCACTGGGGAGGACTGGCACATGGAAGCCTAGCTTCCAATTTAAAGGGTTGTTCTCGGGAAGGAACATCTGCATAACAGGGTCAGCTCATAGTTAGCTATGAGCCGACTGTTACAGAATAGGGAGGGTGACACTTATGGCCATCCTCTTCATTCATTTCTATCGCAGGTCCGAATAGAGCCAAACAGACACAGCTTTATTGGATCTCGCACAAAAATTAATAGCGAGGTAGGCTGCAAGTGCCGCTCTCCTTTCTGTAACATGGTCATCTTGTAGCTAGCTAGGCGTTAACCGATTACCTGGATGTTCCGTCATGAGAACACCCATGTAATGAAATTGTATCCATTTGAGCGGGAAGGAAAACTTTTATATGTTTTTTCCGGTGTTTTTTTTTTTTTTTTTTTTTTGGGGTCCCTTATTTTTATATATGTAGGAGAGCTAACTGGCAATAACCTCCAATAACATCCAAAAGTGAATCACACAGGAAAATAAGTGAAGTGCCATATGTTTATTGTACCGCCTGCTCCGTATCATAGTGCAGTCTGTCTTTAGTGTATATTATATTATGTTATTGGTTATTATTCTATCGTCAGTGTTTGCACGCTGTATTTTATGTTCCTGGTTAGTGTTTTATAGACAGCCGCTGTGATGATAAATAGAGCTGATATATGCTCTTACACAATAGATTTCCTGTCTGGGGAATATCTGAAAGTACGTTGAACTTTCATATCTTTTTCCTCTTTGTTTTTTCACTCTTCCATTAGATTCCTACCATACTATAGAGTTAGTGTCTTAAAGTGCACCTGTCACCTTAATATTTTGGATGCAGTCATCTTGTGGGATGGGTAAATACAAATTTCATAGCTCGATATGCCATCAAAATCCTAAAAGCTGCCTTCAGACAGTGCATTACTGCAGGCAATGAACTTATAAGACTATAATTGGAAAATGTCTGACAATGTGAATAAGTACTAAAACACCTTTGTCCCATATGGGTAGTTATTTGCCTAATAAAACACTGTTTAATGGAGTAGTTTACTAGCCACTAAGTGCTTTTCATTTACTTCTGGAAATGTGTTAAGGGCAAACAGTGCGGTGAAACCTCTGTCAACCCAAAGTTTTGTTCACATAAGTATTAAATTTGCTTAACTATAAAAAAAAATCTAATTTGGGAAATTTGTCATGGTCACACTTAAAACCATATTCTAAAAGAGCAATTATTTTCCCACAAAGTTTTACCTATTAAAATTCCTGAGTGACATTTGTACAGAATGTCACAAGGCTGGGTTCACGCCTTGTGTTGTCCCAAATGGGGATCTCCATTGCAGCTATTTGGATACCTGAAAATCGTGTCCCCACAGATCCCATGATAGATCCACTTCGGGACTACGATTGCCCTGTTCCCCAACCATACTGTATACCATAGGCATAACTATAGCATTAGCGGCTACTTTGGGGCCAAGAGGTTGAGGGGGCCCACCCGGGTACAAGGACATTGATCCTTTATGCAGGGAACAAGTAGCTGTTAGCATTGCTGAAGAGCAGAAAGCTATGTGGGTTCCCTCATATATGGGGGATTACTTATACCTTTAATTATTGCAACTTATGCTGCTGTTTTAGTTTATCATTAGTTGGTGGGGCTGCATTTCATTTTGCTGTAGGGCCCTATGAATTCTGGTTACGTCCCTGCTGTATATGCTTTCTATGCCAGACAAAATAGTGCAGTTGATCACAGCAAGCCAGTCTACAGTTGAAGCGAAGGGGCCCTTGCCTTTTACCAGTTCCTATCTTGTAACATGTCAGCGGGCCCCTTTATTTTAAAATTTGATCAGGGCTCCTGACATGAGTACTTCAATAACTGCTCTGATGGCACCACTGCAGAAGCGTATACATTCAGGAAACAGAGCAAACATAGTTCAAAAGTGATCACATTTGCCCTGTTCCTCATGGGATCCAGCGGGATACTTTATTCAGGTATCTAAATGGATGCTCGGTGTTGGACTGGGCTGCCTGGTGCCCACAAGTAAGCTGGTCTTTGTGGAGTTAATTAATGGAGCCCATTCTACAACTTCGGTACAAGGCTGCAAATACTGTATATGACTCTTGCACTCTGCCTTTTGCTTTCTGCCTATTTTTCTTTTTGCCTTTCTCCCTCAAAAGGGCCTACCAGGTCCAAAGGGCCATCAGGGGTTTCTCCTACTCCCCTGTAGGTCAGCTCAAGTCTGTCTGCAATGAAGAACCAAAATGTGGTGTTAACCATAAGGCCTCGTTCACACGGCTTATTGCCGACGTAATTGCGGGGACGGATTACGTAGGCAGCGGGGGCAAGGCAGGGGCCCGGCAGCTCGCCGGCCCCATAGACACTCATTGTTCACGGCGCGTACACGCCGTAAATAATGTGCATGTCACTTTCTCCCCCCTCGGTGTATTCGCCGTGCGGGGAGAAGAGACGGAATCCACAGCTCTCTGAGAACTGTGGATTACCGTAATGACTGGGACTGATTTCAGCCGTATCGGAACGCAAAAAAAGCGCCCAAATAAGCCGTGTGAACGAGGCCGAAAACTGTTTAATTGGTTCTTTCTAGTTAAGGAAATTGATTATCACCGACCCTATTGGGTAATTCTATTGAATTGAAAAGGCTCTCTAGTTTTGGACCTTTTGTCAGTGACCTGAAGTAGACCAAATAGAAAGTGGTTACAAGGAGCTACTCTCTGGAGGATCTGACTAAATGGGGTCCACTATTATGATTTTGAGATTTGCCATGTCTGTCACAAGGGTCTAGTGTTTGCTTCACTCTCCATATTCTTTCCATGACCCTTGGACCAATTTCCCACCACTTTCTATGCTTGCTATGAAGTTTCTATGGAGAGGGAAGTCTTGACTTGATCATAAAGGGTATAAAACCAACTAGGGCGCCACCTGTCTCCCCAGATCAACCAAAGGAGCAATAGGGTATTTGTTCATGGCGTTGAAGGTAACTAGTCGTACTGTTGCTATCTTCTGGGCAGGGAAAATCTGGCCAAGGCATACCGAACAAACAATATGGACCCAACGTGTTAAATCTGAGACATAGTTTTCTAAACAAATGGTCTTTTATACGTGTACCTAACAAACAGAACATAACTTTTTAACCTGGAATGAGTTTGGAAACTATTTGAACCATTCTGAACCATTCAGCAGGAAAAAAAAAATTGCTTTTAACCTATAGAAGTATAGTAATGAAATCTGACGTAAAATGGCTTTTTGGGCGTTTTGATGCCAGTTATCGGGCAGTGAAAGCCATTTCTGGCCATGCATCAGTGACTGCTCTAGAGACTGACTAGGAGTCTATTAATTTTTTAAATTAGAAATGACCATGATGGGAATAGCTCTGCCAGGTTCTGTCTTGTTCTGTTTAAGCGCTACACATCTAAAACAATTATTCTGCCTGTTCTAGCCAAAGAAAAGAGCGCGCTCTCGCTGTTCATCTGCTCTGCGAACACTTCCCACTACTCGAAACAGATGTAGAAAAGAAACAAAAATAGAGGTCCCGGCAGCCGATCACTGGTGCAATTAATTTCAGATTATATGAACTGAAGGGAATCATTCAGTACTGTCACATTTAATTCAAGATAGAGGAGATAAGGAGTCTGGGACTGACAATAGTTGCGTTTTTATTGAGGTTGTTTAATTATCCAATGATCATTTATTTACAGTGGCGAAAAAAATCTGCAATGTTATACACAGAGGAGCCGTGTGCTAAAAGTGGTTTTAGTTTTGTTGCATAGATGTCAGGTTTTTTGAAAATTGGGGGTACAACCATTAAACAAAGCACTTTTCCTCCAAATTTGGATAAATCTTTCTTCTAAGGCAAGATTGTTCATATACAGGGTTTTAGTGTAAATTAACTCCTTAGTGTCCAAGCCATTTTCAGTATTTTGTTTACATTCCCCTGTCAACATAGCAAGAAAAGTTGGTTTTTTTTTTTTTTTTTTTAAGAGGTACAATTTTGGTGAGTTTTTATAGAGTTCATGGAGTCGCATAAATGGCAAGTTATTTTTATTCCCACGATGCTAGATTTTTATAGTTTTTATGGTGTGTGTGTGTTTTTTTTTTTTTTTTTTTATATAAGAAACGTGTCCTTGTGCATCCCCATTTTCTGAGACCAATACATTTTTTATTTATTCTTCAGTAGAGCGGTGTCATGGTTCATCTCTTGGGGTGATAAAAAAACAAACAAACCCCTCACTTCTGTTAGGTGTGTGTGTAAATATATAATGTATGTATATATGATACTTGCTGAGCGGGATAAATAACATTGTTAGCTCATTAAAACTTTTATGGATGGTGCAACTTTTTTTTTTCCTTTTTAATATGATAAATGAGAAAAGGATTTTTTTTTCATAATCTCTAGGTTTTTTGTTTTTTTTTGTATTTTGAAAACTTTTTTACAGCAATATATTTTTTTTTTAAACAGTAATATTTAGTCCCCCTAGGGAACTTAAACATTTGATTGCTTGATGATTTATGCTATTTACTGCAGTACTAATGTAATGCCTACAGTACATCAGGGTGTAATTATGGGATGCTCATGGCAGCCACGGAGACCTTCATTAGACATCTGGCTGCATTGGCAAATGAACAGGGTCCCGCGATCACATTATAACTGTGCATTAACTGCAGAATCTAAACAGTTAACTCTGATCCTAGTCAACGATCTCTGGTCCTGGCCACTAGCAGCGGGTGTCAGTTGTATCTCATACCTGTCACCTTTTGCACATGGAGTGGGCTCAGTGCAGGCTCCCTTAGCACTAGTAGACATAGTTAGGCTCTGGTGCACTAAGAGGTTAATTAACATTCGCTCCTGTCTCAAGTGGGACTCGCAAGCTAAAACTGGACATAGAATTAAAGATTTGGGCAAAACCGATTTGATGTGAATAATGATGATCTCTGTGAAATATAATTGTGCTATTTAAATTCATTAATGGCTTTTTATCATTTTTTGGAAAAAATTATACTGCAGTTCTTTGAGCCTAAGCCAGAAGTGGATCCAGCACGATCACGAGCTTAAGTGCGATCTCTGAAATCAATGGCATATTAATAGGATATGCATTAAAGTGTGGGAAATACTGAAGTTCCTTGGTTCCACCAGGCGAAATGATTTTGAAGACTCGCCTTCTATTTCTATAGAACATGTGGACGGCCACTTTCTAGTAATCATTGAACATGTAGGGTTTAATAGACTATCTGTTAGCTGGTTCTAAAGTTCACTCCAAATCAGGTTGTCTTCTGCTACACCTTCATGATACTGATATGGTAGGAAAACATTGTGTCCTAGCTTGGGCCTAGCATAGGATCCTTTAGTACTCTGGCCAATATGACATTCTGGTTAGCCAATCTGACACTGGCCATAAATGTATGATAGATGCTTGTCCCAACTCTCAGATCAAATAGTCTCCAATAAAAAAGGCAATCTCACAGGAGAACAGAGAGTGACTTCTGATCACTATGTTTACTATTTTGCTATTTTAAATAGTGTGTGTATAGAGGTTAAGAGTTATACATAATAAAAGTTACGTTTGTGTTTTATAGATAGAGACCTGATAGAGTTTAAGTTTGCCTATGGCAAAATAGTAACTATAGTAGCCAACTCTCAGATCTGCACCTATCTTGAGAACATGCCCCCAAAATTCTTTATACAAACGAAAGGACGAATGCTTGCATGGTACTCTCCATTCTGTACTATGGGAGGTCTGAGCACAGCAGTGATGTGCTCAGACATTTGTAGTATATCTTATCCTTATAGTATATGATATATACTACTTATATATTCCTACAATCCTTATACCGTAAGTGTCTGATAGCAAGTCATTTAGATATGTCATCACATTATGATTGGTGGGTGGTGGATCCCTGGGATTCCTGTTCATTATGATGATGAAATGGATGCAGTGCTGGTGTAGTGTTGTATTAACTAATTTACCTCTACACAACAAGAACCCAGTTGTGCAGGGAACTGCAACATGGGCCATTCAAGCCTTTACTCTGATATTGGAACCACCTTTAACAAAGAAACTTGGAGTTATAATAATGAGATGACCCAGGTGGAAATTACGATCAATTGAAATCTTTCAGCTCGACTCATTGACCAAAAGGGGCTTAGAAGAGCTCTGACTATTCGTGGATGATTTAATAACGAGGACTGGTGAGAGAGGCTCTTCTAACAACTTTTCCCCTATTCCTACTGACTATGTACATAAGTATATCCTTTGTGGGTACCTGCACAGGATGTACAATATCTTACGGTCTCCCAATGGATTACTTTCATCCACTTGCCTGGAAATGACAAATTTAGCAGTAACGCCTTTGTTAGATGCACCACAATTAGCAGTATGGCAGTGATGGGAAGGGATGTTTTGTCAGTTGCACCATTCCAAAAAACTGAAGTATGAGGTAGTAAATCAAAGGATGAATACTGAATTGGATAGTAGTTGTCATTACTTTAGATACTTGACTGGTGCACATAGGTATCTTCTTCTTCTTTTCTTCTGTTGTACATTGACCTCATTTACCTTCGGATTTTTCAGCTTTATGGATATTGTTATCAAGAAAGTAATGACATATCTGACACCCTGACGACCATCATCGAATTGGGCTCCCCTCTGGAAATGATTCAACTTCTACAGTCTTCTTGGGAGGACAGATTTCGAGTAAGTGAACCGTTTATACTATAGGTTTCGTTTTCTAGTTTCTTTTTAGTACTATCAAAAAGTTACAAGTTTCCTTTGAAAAGTTCATACGGTGGATTTGTAGTTTCCTCGTTAAATTCTGCGCTTATAAGTTTCGGAAACGACACGGAATGTCCAAGGTAGATTTTCTGCCTTCTATACTAAGCAATGATCGAGTAAAATCCAAGGTAGATTTTCTGCCTTCTATACTAGGCAATGGTCGAGTAAAATCCAAGGTAGATTTTCTGCCTTCTATACTAGGCAATGGTCAAGTAAAATCCAAGGTAGATTTTCTGCCTTCTATACTAAGCAATGGTCGAGTAAAATCCAAGGTAGATTTTCTGCTTCCTGTACTAAGCAATTGTGTAAAATCAGCGTTGTCTAAGTAACGATTTTAGATGGGATATAATGAAGGTCGATTCTTGGCGCTGATTCTGCCCCCAGAATCCAGGTCCAAACCAGTCATGTGAACAAACCCTTCTAAGACCAAAAAAAAAAAAAATATTCAGTCACTAAATTTTAAAGTAAAATATTAAATGTAACAGTACCACACATGCATTGCATAGCAGTAACTGTAGCCAACTACAAGGGTTGAACTACTGGAAAAGATATTGATCAGGTTGCATAAATTACAGCGCTCTTACATTATTGCGTTTTGGTTTACAGAGTTTCCCAGGATTTAATCCATATATAATTATCCACCCCACCAATCGAGTACTAAGCTGATCCCTATTCAGTTGATTAAGACTGGTGTTGCACTTCATGTTTGGGTCTAAGTAAAATGTAACAAAAACCCGAGTGCTTCAATTCAGGGTTCACTATCTTTGTTGCCCAAAGCTTTCTTCTTTTTCAGCTGTCCTGTTATGAGCTCCGATTGGTTGCTATGGGCAACAACAGTATTACTGTTAGACAGTTTGGTAAATAATAAACCCATATGGCCTCATTTATCAAAACTATGTGTAAAATGGTCATTGTTGCCGTTAGCAATCAAACAGAGCCCATAACTAATCAGAGCTCCGCTTCCTTTTTTTTTTCTTTGTTTAAATTTTTTTTTATTTTAAGCTATGTTTAAAAAAAAAGTCAAAGCTGGCCTCCTGGTTGTCATAAGCAATAAGGACAGTCTTAATTTTAGACAGATGTGATAAATAAGGCCCATATTGTGCCGTATACTCCAGACACCTGACAGCAGCTAAATTCATTAGGCTATGTCCACACCGTACAGAAAAACGATTGTATTTTTGGCGTTTTTAGGATCCTAAAATCGCTGAAAATACGATCGTTCAGGCAGCCCATAGACTTTAGGAGAAAAATACGACCTGTAGTTTACACAGGTCGGTTTTTTTTTTTCAGATTTTGTTTTCTGGCGACGGCGGTTTTAGGAACCTATTGTAAAAAACAGCAGCGTCTGGCGTCTTTCCGTCTGTTTCCCATACATTCAATTGTATGGTCAATGGAAAGGCTAAAACCGACCGGTTTTTGTGCATCGGACTAAAAACGGTTGACTGTCAGCTTCTATGTCTGTCTCTATTCCAGTAAGACAGGAAAGCATATTTGAATTTCCATTTGAAATGTTGTATCTTGCAGATTTGCCTTAGTCTAGTACGGCTGCTGCATTACCTGGCCCATTCCACTCTCGGCTCCATAACGCTGCTGGATTTCCGCCCTCGTCAATTTGTGATTGTTGATGGTGAACTGAAAGTGACAGACTTGGATGATGCAAGCATGGAGGAGACACCCTGCACAGGCAACGAGGACTGCTTTATGGAATTTCCCGCGAGGAACTTTACACTTCAATGTTCTGTTGAAGGCAAATGTCAAAACATGAACGAGAAGAGGAACCTCTACAATGCCTACAGGTAGACTGCGTATCTGTGCCATAAGGGCAGGCGGACTTCATTATGAGATTGGCTTTCCCTATAAAAAATGGTTAGCATGTTGGGAAATCTCCTGTAGGTCATGATGCTTGTAATGCTATACAATCGTGCACTAGGATAATAAGCTTAAGAAATTTAAGTATACAGGTATCATTCAATATTCTGTACCAAATTTTCTCCTCTTTGAGCAAGTTGCCGTATGAAAAATGAGATAGATGGATAAAAATAAATTTATATAGAGTGTGAAGTTGATTGATCGAAAGACCGGCCCACAAGGGAACAGTCTAAACTCCCGATGGGCCCATGGGCATCGCAGGTCTCAGGTTGCTTCAGAGAAAGGAAGGTTTCACAGAGAAAGGAAGATAGAGAGGTAAGAGGCTTGTGCAATATATGCAGTCATGTGGGGCCAAAGACTCAACTGCACTCGTGGGCATCAGGCACCTTAGTCCATTACTAGATGGTTGAATGGACAGATGGACGAATAAATAGATATGGACAGCATTGTGGCTCAGTGGTTAGCACTGATACCTTGCAGTGCTGGGGTCCTGGGTTCAAATCCTATGTGCAAGGAGTTTTTATGTTCTCCTAGTGTTCTTGTCTCTTTCCTCCACACTCCAGAAATCTACAGTTCGTTTAATCTGGAACAAGGGCCAATGTGAATATTGACAAGCTCTGTTTAGCTCTAAGAACTAATCATGCGACATAAATGAGTTAAATAAATAAATATGAAATTGATGGTTAAGACAACATGGGAATAGTAGATAATTAAAAAGATATGAAATAGATGGATAATGAAGAGATGGATGGATAGATAGAAGGTGCATTATAAGCAATAAGAGGTAAATGGAGAATTATAAGGGCCGGTTCACACGGCTTATTGAGTAAGGGGCGGGGGCGCTGCCCGCCGGCCCCATAGACTTTCATTATCCACGGCGCGTATCCCACCGGGATAATGAACATGTCCCCGCTGGGCGGGGAGGAAAGACGGAATCCATAATTCTCTGAGAACTGTGGATTACCCTAATGGCTGGGACGGATTCCAGCCGTATTGCAGCGCAGTACATCTGCAATAAGCCGTGTAAACGGCCCTTAAGAGATTAAAAAGATAGATGGATAACAAGGGATGGAAGACATTGATAGATTAATAGATACTGGTATGTGCAGGGCCGAGACAGGTAGGCCTAGGGCGCCACTTCATCCTAGACAGAAAGGGGGCGCAAGGAAGCATGGAGTGGACACAATTTTCCATTGAGGAGGCACTATATGCCTTATTTGCCTAGGACACCAGAATACCTTGTCCCAGTCCTGGATATGTGTCAGATACTTGTGCATCTGAAAAAATTAGAATATCACTGAAAAGATAATTGATATCAACAATTTAAGTCAAATAGAGAAACCCATATATTGTATAGACTCGTTACAGTAGGAATGACAAGGTTTAATATAATACATTTGTGGGCCCTATAACAAATAAAGACTTGGAGAACCCTTTAATTTTCAATGCTATTCTAATATTTTGATATGTGCTAGTATTTGCAGGGCCGAGAGAGGTAGGTGACCGCCCAGGGCGCCACTTCATCCTAGGCAGGAAGGGGACATAAGGAAGCGTGGAGTGGGCTAAATTTTCCATTTGCGGGTGCTGTGTGCCTTATTCGCCTAGGACACCAAAATACCTTGTCCCAGCCCTGGATATGTGTTCGATAGATTAGAAGAAATTAGATAAAATTGGTAAATTGATAAATATGTATGAGATAAATCATGAATATATTTCTTAAGCAGATCCAGATTTTTTTTTCTATTCTAGATTTACAGGACATTTGGTTTCTGTTGTTGACCTTGCATATTTCATCTCATGATTAACACACGACCCAATGAACTTTCCTTTTTACTTGTCCTTTTAATCCGCTGTGTTTTCCCAATCCCCTTTGAACTAACAGAAGCCGTCTTTGTTGCGCCTTCATCAGTGTTCCTAAGACAGAGGGCTGTGGCGAGAATCCGCTCTTCCTTTCAGCAGACAGTGAGCGTGTGCTGATTTATGACACTTTGCATTAGGACAAGCTTGATGATTTCAGCAAACTAAAAGGCCATGATGAAAATGAACTGCAGTAAATGGACTTCTTGTGGAAACTCTTTATTCATCTCTACCCAACCGCTAGTAAATAGATTATAGGGGTACTTGGCAAGTCATGGCATATCAAAACTCTGGCCCGACTCATAAACTTCTTTCAAAGGGAAACAGAACTGGAGGCAACAATAGGATTAGGCTTTCTTTTAAAAGCAATGGGAGACATTTTATAAAAACTGGTTATAAAGTCTTTAACTTGCAGAAACAAATTATATTCATTTTACAAACCCTTCCAGAAAAATAGCAGAATACGGACCTGTGATGGGTAAAATCACTTTTTGACCATTGCATGATATTTGAATATTTTCTAAAATATTGTATCTCGGCAAATCTCAATTGCATTTAAAGCAATTCCAAAATGTAGTGCACAGTACTATGCTGCCTTCTACCTGTGGAGGCGCTGTAGGGGAATGGAGTACTTGCTTTTCAATGTTTCATAAATCACTGCTGGGGTTTCCCGTAGCAGCAAGCCCTGTGATCAGCTCCTTGTCAAGAGACCCTTCCAACAAGGGATTGTCCATCCTTTTAATATCAAATCATTGTTTTTTGTTTTTTTTTTAGTGTTTTTTTATTTACTTAAAGAGGCTGCCTGCTTTAACTTTTTTTTTATTTATTATGTATGTAATAGGAATTTATACAATTTTGCAATATACACATATTTAAAATCCTGTTTCTATTTCATACTTATGCGGTAAAGAGCCATCTCTGTCCATAGTAAGGGTTTTCATAGGCTAAACATGGTGTAAGTCATTTGACCCACTACATACAAGTCATGTGACCCTGGTATCCAGGTAACAGTAGTGTATGGAGGAGCACAATTTCTCCAGCAGCGCCTTATCATGTGACCACCACACAGGTCATATGACCCCTGGTATCCAGGTAACAGTAGTGTATGGAGGAGCAGAACTTCTCCAGTATTAGCACCTCCAGCAGCGCCTTATGTGACCACCGCACAGGTCATATGACCCTCGTATTCAGATATCAGTAGTGTATGGAGGAGCAGAACTTCTCCAGTATTACTACCTCCAGCAGCATCTTATCATGTGACCACCACACAGGTCATGTGACCCTGGTATCCAGGTAACAGTAGTGTATGGAGGAGCAGAACTTCTCCGGGTTATTACAAACTCCAGCAGCGTTTTTATCAGTGACCACCCGCACAGGTCATGTGACCCTGGTATCCAGGTAACAGTAGTGTATGGAGGAGAAAGAACTTTTCCAGTATTACTACCTCCAGAGGTTTCTTTGTGCCCAAACCACACAGGTCAGTGACCCTGGTATCCAGGTAACAGTAGTGTATGGAGGAGCAGAACTTCTCCAGTATTACCACCTCCAGCAGCATCTTATGTCTGTCATTGTCAGATGAGACAGAAGAATGTCGTCTCCATATTCTGCTTTGTTTTACAGTTAACTTTGACAACAATCTAGAAACAGTTGTGTGTTTTTTTTTTCTTCAGTTAACTTTATTAACAACCTACAATCCGCCAAAGAGACGGCAGTTACACATGTCACTATACCCAGTGAAGAAATTGCTGGAAAAACCATATGAGTAAAGATTATTTCACCATTATTCTTATTCAGTTTCCCCATAAGTGTAATGTAAACCTGCTACTAGCTGACTGCTAGGGGTCACATGACTGACACCATGTTTCTGCTACAGGAATGTGGGCTGTAACATTTTATTTTTCTAATTAAGGTTCTACTGCATTAGTACAACGCCGATACAGGAGAACAATATTTAATACATGTATATTAGAAAATTATAGGACTTCCTATTCTAGATACATAAAAAAAAGTGTGAAATGGAAAATCCCTTTAAATGTTACTTATGCTGTGAACCATCATATTCTACAATGCAGCTGCTTGGATAGGTTAATTTGTTGTTTAGGTACCAAGGATGTAATGCTGTCACACAGCTTTCCCTAAAAACAGAAATTACTAGGAAAATGGCCGGAGTGAAGTTTTATTTAGTTTCTGTAAATTGATAGCATGTCACTCGGATATGCCATCACTTCTAATCAGTGGCCGTCTGACTTCTGCGAAATTTACACCCTGTTGGGGGAACGTCTACTGATAATAAAGTGATGGCATAGTCTAGCTATTTGCTATCAGTTTACCAGATGGGATACCCCTTAAATGGATTTTTCCACAAGCAGCTTTTCATCCTCTGTCGCCTTTCTGTGTGTGGTTCTGTAGCAGGGACCAGCATATTTAGCTTCTCCGCAACTAGAAACAGTACAAATACATAAATGTAGGAAATTTGATCTTCAGTAAAGTTACACTTCCCTTCGGGAATGAAAACAATTGCTTATCTGAAAACAAAAGCTAATCTTCTTAGAGATAATGAGTCTGCTCTGGAGTGAGCTTAGTCCCTGGTGATGTCACTCCCTGCTCTGTCTAATCGGGAAGCAAAGATATGGATGTAACCAGAGAAACTGGTGTGCACTCAGAGCAGATAAAATCTCTTACCTCATAACCAAGGTAAAATCAAAGGTGAATGTATGTTGAAAAAAGGGAAGAAAACCCCTTAAAGGGCCCTGATGA